>VXBN01011497.1:139029-357175 GCA_013397395.1 Sinosuthora webbiana
CCTGTGATTTTCAGTCAGTTTCACCATTGGAATATAGTCTTTCATCAATTCTTTAGGAGAGGAGTCTCTCTTAGTTTCCATGGAATTTTCCCCACTGACAACTTAGAACAGTTCTCATGTGGGTCTGAACTCTCACAGAAACAGCCACCTGGGCAGACCCTGCTTCCATGTATTCTCCTCCCATTAGCAGTTTCCCAAGCTGCTTATGGGTCATGGGAACCCAGGCATCTGTGGTGTCACCCTTTAAAGATGCACAATTCAAAGGCAAAGGATTTTTCATCTCAAGGAACAGAGATGGTCTTCTCACTTCTTCACTGGCACAGAGGGCTTCTCGTCTCTCTCTGTTCAGGCATCTCATGGGACCACAAGAATCACAGATTCTAATGCAATATTACTCAGTTCATCACAAACACCTTTGCTCAAAAATCCATAAATAAGCAGTCATCTCCCCGAATGCATATTTTTTTTCCATGAATAAAAGGATAATCTACATATAGAGTTCATTTCCCTGGCTCAGTAAGAAGTCCAGCCAGCAGGCAACTCCTCCATCCTTCCTCTAATTAGTCTTTCACTCACTCTCTCCATCTGACTGTTACGCTGGGTCTTCTCTGTGTTCGCTCTGTCTCTCTTTTCTCTCTCTCTCTCTGGGAAGAGTTAAGTCTTAAAAGCTTCTTGTTGCCAGGAAACAGTTAAATCTGCCAAGGCCTGCCGTGGTCCATGTTAACTTCTGGCCAGCTAGAAGAGAAAGTGCCAGTCACCTGGGATCCTCTGATTTTCGGCCTGGGTTTTCCAGAGGCATAACTAACTCTTTAATTGGTCAACCAAGTTGTCAACATCTGCTATAACTTCCTTAGGAAAAAAAACCTCACATCTATGCTAAACTACCACAACAATGCCCCACATTGGGCACCAATAAAAAAAATGTATTGTCATTGTTTAGGGCAAATCTGGGAGAAAACCCCTGAATAGGGTCCCTCTGGGAAGCAGACCCGAAGCAGCCCCTCCCCCGAGCTGGTCTGGGAAAAGAACTTCCACAGAGAAAAGTGAAAAAAACTATTTATTCAACAAACAAAGTGCCCACAAGCATAAAAAAATGAATAATATGAAAGAGTAAAATTTTCCATTCTGGAAATTGAGAAAGTCCTTGCCGTGGGTGTAGCTCAACTTGGTCAGTTCCTTATTTGTCCCTGTGGAGGTCCAGGCCCCAGTGGGCTGCAGGTGCCAGCTCCCCTGTGCTCCTCTGGGTTTTTCAGTCCAGGGCAGGTTTAAACAGTCCCAAGAAAAACAAAAAAACAAAAACCAACCAAACAAACAACAAAAAAAAAACCACAAAAAAACCACAACAAGTTCAGGAAGCTTCTCTGCCTCAGCTAGCTAAACTAACTAAAAGCAAAAAAAAAAAAAAAGACTTCTGTCCCGCTGCTGTCCATGCCTCAGCTGAACAACACTGTCCCGAGAGAAAGAAAATCCAGAGGAGTGAACACTGTTTTCTCAAAACAAACTGTGCTCTTCTTTCCCTGCTTCACTCTCAGAACCAGTCTTAAAGCACAGAAAATAAACAGCACACACAGAACAGACGACTGGGGATACAAGCCTCATAAAGTCACCCTAGGACACACGGGATCAATACTTCAGCTGCATTTTGGAAGCTCCTTATGAGATGAGTTCAAGTGAAATCCAAGTCCATGGTTCTTGACCTGAATATTTGTTCCAAGGAAAAATACTCACTTCCTGAATAAACTAAAATGACCTAAAATCACCTAATGTGGCTTTCCCTTGGGACAAGGGCAAAGGCTCTACTTGTCTGTATCTCTACATTTGCCATGTTTCTCAGTTACCTCATGTATAGCCCAGAAGGTTTTATGGGCATAGGTAATAAATTCTAGGTGATAACTTTCCTACTGCTTTTACACGATCTGGGGTGATTCAGTGTCACTTTCAGACAGTGACAGACAGCAGAGCAAACACCAGAACTGGATGTGAAATAATCACTATGGTGCTCTCTGCCTCTAATTCCAGGCAGAGAGGAGACCTGATAAACGGTTTAAATGCTGAAATATGTAATGCATTTTTTAGTGTTTTCTATGGGAATCCCTCACATTGTTTTTAGGTACTTGTCCATCATGTGGTATACTGGTCAGTTACCAAAAAATTCAAGAACCAAAGGCATAATTTCATTTAGGCTGATATGAAGGAGGCATAGAATTTGTGATATGCTGGTATTTTAAACACTTTTGAGTTAAGAAACTCATTAAAAAGAAATGAAATCTTGATACAGTTTTTCAAATTAATTTTTGAGCTTTTCTTTTGAGTTATCCTGATTTGATCTCAGAAGTTTCCCCTAGTCTTTTGTTTCAGCCTGTCTTCTCTGGATATTGATGGTGATAGATGATCCAATTACTTAATCCTTTCATGCATGCTTTCACTTTCAGCAAAGCAGCAAGGTGCAAAATCAGAGCGTGTTTAAGACAGTTTTAGCCCTCATTTTTAGCTGTGGTGCATTACCTCTACAAGAAACAGCTGATGGTATGTGAAGCATAACTACTTGAATGAAATCCATCTACTACACCTTTTATTCTCAGTGCTTGGTGTGTTGTATGCAGAGCTATTTACTGATTAATATTGCTTTGCAATAATCAGGGAAATGGGAAACACGTGAAGTAATCCTACAGGAACTGTAACATTCTGGAGAAGTAAGCCTGTTGTTTTCATCCTTCAACAAAGTACACCCACTCCCCACTGTATGAGGATACATTTAATTTATTTTTTCAGTTATGCCTTATTGACTCCACAGTTGTAATGTTTTCCATTGAGTTTGTTACCAAATCTGCACTGCTCTGATCTTGTGTCATCACATTTAGATCTGGAAACTGCGTCATTTTCTTGCCATCTGTTAGAGCCCTGTGTGTGCTGAGCACTATCCTGAGAGGGCCAGTTGCTGGCCAAGTCAGAGAGGGTGACAGATTTTTAATTATGCAGGCAGGATGGGAGTGGTGGGGGACTGAGCAGTGACTGGAGATTGCTCAGACAGTGGTTGTGTCTCTCTGCCAACAGCACTGCAGTCCTGCCAGGGAGGCTGATGCTGTGCACAGGGAATGGCTCTTTGGGGGTGAGCTGAGGGAAGTGAACTTCTCGGGGGGAAGCTGTGACTGATGGATGCCTGGCGGGTCAGAAGTCCCAGCGTGGGCTGAACCTAGAGCTTCTTGGTTTGATACATGAGAAGGCCCATATGAATAACTCCTTCCTGTATTTCCCATTGATTGTATTCAGAATAGACCACTTAGGAACTGATGATAAAGAGATTAGGTGTACACAACCCCTGCCTCTTGGATGCACATAATTTTCAGACCATTTTGCACCAGCAGGCTGCTGGGTGCTCTCTTGGCCAGTCTCCACGTGTGGATCTCCATGCCATTAAAGGAGACCAGAGAGAAAAGCCCCAGCAGCTGAAAGCAGGACTGCTGTTTGGTCGGGTCAAAAATCCCCCAAGCTTTAATTGGAGCTTGTTCTGCTTTATTCTTTCCATGCCTTGATGGAAGGAAGAAGGGATTAGAAACTTCTGTAACAGCCCTGAAGAGCAGAGCCTTGCAGGGGTTGTGACTGTGTAATTAAAGGCTAGTCTGGGGATGGACTATGAGGGTTTATTGTTCCCTTAGAACTACTGTGGGCTGATAGGGCATACAATGAATTTATTTAGGATATAAGGAGGGGATGCCATCTCTAGGCAACAAGGCTGCCTGCAAGCTGTCACACTGAGTCTGGGTCCTGGGAGAATGCTGCTAACACTGCAGGACCTGAGGGCTGGGACAAGACCAGAGGCTGTATATTGCAGGAATGCAATCCCCACCACCATGCCTGGAGGGCTGGGGAAGAGGGATTGTTCTGATTCTGCCTTTTGAAGCATGACTATGAGTCAGTTGGGGCACATTACAGGAAGAGATTCAATTTATAGGCTGGAGCCTTTCACAAGTCCTAAGCTCTCTCATGGCTGATGTTTTTAATTTCAGTACTGGCTCCCCTTACTGGAGTGTTTTTAATCAGGGGTTTCTTCTGCTAAAGAACTTGTTTTACAAAATGGAAAGAAATTACAAGAAAGCCTGGGTTTTTGTTTTCTTTTCATCTCAGTTCTGCTGTCTGTCACCTCTGGTACTGAATGAAGCTGTAAATGAATTTCTTCACTGCCTGGGCTGTGGGATGGCTACAGGTGCTCTCTGCCTACCTGGTGGGTGCTTCCTGCCCTGGGAGGAGGGAGAAGCCTGTTTTCTCACACACTGAGCCAGCTGCTGGAGGTGTGGGCATAGAAGGGCCCCAAAGCCCTGCATTTCTGCCTTGTGGGACTTGCTGTGCACCCAATGCAAAATGTTCAGCCCCACAGGTTTTTGCCAAGAATGCTGTTGACTTGCTGATTAATGCAATAACTGGTTAAAATAAGGGAAATAGAAGGTAAGTTGTTGACTTGATTTCCCCTCATTAGACTGCACTAATCCGTGTTATGACTTCTGAGATTTTCTCATCTGTTGATGTAAATATAGTCAGTGAAATCAAATCCTTATGGAAATTTAATTTGCTGAGTCATCAGATCTCTCATCTTGCTTGATTATAGCCTTGTTGTCAGAGCCAGGCTTAATGTGCTTTAAATTCCTGGCTCATTACTGACTTGTTTGGCAAGGAGCTGAGGGCATCTTTGCAATGTTACAGAGATAGGAATTTACTTTCCAGTTCTCGGAGAAAGAATTGCTCCTCGCTGGTGCAAGGTTACTGGAGAAACATCAATAAAATTAGGGAGGTTGATTGTTTTGCAGCTTTTGCTTGTTTGTTTGTTTGTTTTTGATACAGGAGAGATATATTTTCAGCATGGGATCAGTTGGAAAGGCATTGCAAATGCAAGCTTCTGAGTCAGCAAAGGGCTGTCCAGGTTAGGAATTGGAATGAATGGTACAAATTGTTTTGATAAAAACAAATGAATCTATAAATGTACCTGTTTAGGCTAATAAATTTTTTCGTATGTATTCGTGCCATGTCCTGGTTTGATTCTAGAAAAAACCTTTGCTGTTGAAGAAAAAAATAGAAGAGAATTTGAACAATTTAGGTGAAATAAGGGCAGGAAAGGAGAATTTAATGGTGTATTGAAATGGTAATTCCAATGAATTGTGACTTGTAGCCAAAATAAATGGTGCAGTTCTACAAATGGGGAGGCAATTTTTATGGGATAATATGCCAGGTATCGTTAGCAGTTTTGTCCATCCTTTCATCTGAGTTGCTAATGTGAGTAAGTTTTAGATGAGCTCTCTTCAGGAGATTTCACTCTCTTGTACAGCAGCTGGTGCAAGACGATGCTTGGGCTTAGACATTTGCATCTTCATAAGGAATTATAACCTTCCCAGTGTGGGCTCTGGTGGACAATAAATCCACTTATCTCTTCAGATCCCCAGGCCAATACTGGAGGGCTGTGTGCGAAGAAGAAAATGGTGCTTGTTAGTATTTGCTAAAACCTGTAACAAATGTAACTGGTTATTTGAACATATTACTCTTACAGTCCCCTCTATATGAAAGATCAGCATATGGGAAGGAAAATATTCAACCCCATGTCTAGATTTATCCAGTACTAATATTGCTGGCTAAGCATACTCATCCAGACCATGAACATAGTAAATGAAGTGGTTTTTTCCCTGGAAGATCAGAGCCTCTGTGCATCAGGTGTGTGTGTAGCTGCTGGGCTGGTCTCACCTCCCAGGACATGCCAGTGTGGGGTGTTTCACCTGCCCTCCTGCCATGGTGCCTGATAATGTGGCTCAGTGCAGGCTCTTCAGAGCCTCCCTCAGAAGGTAAAGTGCTGAAGTGCAAGGTTTACCAAAGGACAGGCAAACAAAGCAGGTGTGGAGAGAGGGCATTGATGGATGGTGCTGGCGGATGGAGAGAAGTGATGCATTTCTTCTGGCTGACACAGCAGGGACAGGAAGTCATAAACACTGAAAGTAGTGAGGGGACTCTTTTTTGTTTGTTTGGGATCGTCTATATCCCCATGATAGTGACAGAAAGAAGATCTTGAAATCTTCATCATAAATAGTTTCTTCCAGGAGAAAAAAAAACCAAACCAACCCAGTTTTTATATAATTGTAATGATATTTGGTCAAGGGGAATAACAACCTTAAAAAAAGTTGTGAACGCATTTCTAGTGCTAAGCCAGGATTAATTTTTTTTTTTTTTTTTTTTTAACAACAACAACTTTTAAATTTGTTGAACAGTCAAAAGCCATTTTGGACATAATCCAAGGAAATAAACCTTCTGCAATAGGTAAGTCAGAGGTTATAAAACACCAGCATTCTAGTGACTGCAAAAATATCATTACTATTGAATTATTTCACAGGGTCAGAAAGAAGGTATTTTTAAAAAAGATTCTGAACCTGTGCTCTCTCACTGATTACAATTTTAATTTTGAAATATTTTAGTAGACAGTTGTAGGCATAATGACTATTTCTGTCCTCATTAAGGTCCTTATTTGGAAAAGTGAGAGTGGATAATAAGTATGAGTAGGCATCTAGACAGCAGGGTCAGTAATAAGAGCACAACTGCTGTCTGGTAATGACTGGAAGCTAAGGTACAGAAAGAGAAATTAAAGAGAGAAACATTGGCTTCTAATTACACAGCTAAAAAAAGCCCTGGCTGCTTGTTTACAATACACAGCTGAAAGTATATTGCAGTGAGGGCAGGAGGAGAGATAACCAGCCCTCCGATAAATGGGAACCGGGAATGGATAATAAAGAAGTACAACTCCTATTGATATTTTTGCTCTAGTGTTGCCTGGTTTCACATGCTCTGTAAAATTCTCCATTGACCCCAGGAATTCTGCCCATGTAAGGAGTGATCTTGCCTGCCAAGGAGGCTAGGAAGTAGAGAAAAAAGTGATTTCTCCTGAGTCTTCAAAGAGAATATTGATGTAACCTGATGGTAAATATGGAAAATGTGAGTTAGTAATCTTTGGAAGCTTGATCCTGCTGGCCAAAGCTGCCCAGTGTTATCTTCTCATGACTATACTGGTGTGTGATTTGCCCACCTTAAGGTGAGGCTTAGCAAAGCTCCTTTAGCTTTAATATTGCTGCAGCTGCAAGTCAGGTCTAGAAGTCTTGACACCATTTCTCTGAGTTCTGAGAGGGGAAAATAACACTTTTAGCTTTTAGCATTACATTTCTAAGGATTAGGGAGTAGACTGTATCATTAATATTCAGAAAAGGTACAGACTTGTGTCAAGTTGTCAGTTACAAACATATCAGCCAAAATCAGCTGCAGGAAAAACCTTGATAAAACTAATAGAAAGTGGTTTATCAAAGGAAGGTGCAATTTCATTGGAAACACATTTTGGTTGACTGGTGATTTTGATTAAAAAGATAGTGTGATTGCTGGTGGACCTTGTCTAGGACAGAGCAATCACACTCATTTATCTTGCCTTAGAAAAAGATGCTGATAATCTTGTTGAAGGGAAGAATAACATTAAAAGCATGAGCAGAAGAATACAAAGGGAGGAAATGAGGATTTCCATGGAGAAGAGGTTGAAAGTGGTGGAAACTGCAGTTCTCTGGGAGTTTTCACATACTGTCTTATTCTCATGTATAGCTAAAATACAGTTTTAAAATGAATAAGATTGCAGAGCAATCAGAACTTAGTGTTGTGGTATATTCAGGAAGATGTTTGCATCTTTTGTGCAGTGATGCAGCTGTGCTGAGCCAAATATATACTTCATCACATGATTTTGTTTTGCATGCCCCTTGGTTAAAATTAAGATACTTTATAGTAGAATTCCTGTTTTGATTTGCAAATCTTGTTAGAGCAAGGGGATAAATGTCAGCAGTAGGAAAGAATGAAAAGATTGGCCTTTATGCCCAGAGACAGCCTCTTGTCTGCACTCAACTTGTTTGCGACAGAAGAAGTCAGGCAGGTAAAACCTCCAGTGAAGCACTTACATCTCACTTCACAAATCAGTTCCCAGATATCCCCAGAGGATTTGCACTCTAGTCCTGCACAGACACCCTGTCAGGAGGGAAAAAATGCACTAGACTTAATTCCACTATCTGCAGTCTGTGCTAATAGACTCATACCATGGCAGGGGACTCATGTAGACAATTACAAGATGCATGTTCCCCACATTTCTCTATTTTTCAGGTTCTCTGCCATTATTAGAACAAATGGCTTATGGATTAGTGTGTCTGTTGCCAGCCCTTTGATGGATCACATGCCTGGTGTTACTGTTAGCACAACATGTTTGGTGGTGTCTCTTGCAAGAGTTGACTCATGTAAACTGGACCTGGAACAAAGGGAACCGTAGGAATTGGCACTAGAAAGGATATGTCCCTCTGTCTCTGCTATCTGCTAATTGATTCATAATAGATGCTATTAGCAGATAGTAATTTGGACCAAAAAGAACTTGTTTTTCAAGTGAGCGAAAATAGCTGCCTCTGTTTTGAGAATGACTTCTGGTGTTTCTCATGTTCCCATGTTATCCACCCCACTGGCAACCATTCTGTTATTGCACCTTGTTATTACATCTTAGTCCAACTTGCATGTCTGGTATCTCAGCTGAAACCAGCAAATTCTTCTCAGCCAGAAATGCAGAAAGAGAACCAAGGGTCCTGATCTGGAAAATCTTGTTCCCAAATGTGTGCACTGCTTTTGCAGGGCATGCAGATCTCATCTCTCTTCAGAGTCTTCCCTACTATGGTGGAACACTCAGCACTTCTGATTTGTTCAATCATCTGTGTTCTCTTTCATCCCTTTCCTCAGCACAGTCTCGGTTTTCCTCCCTAACAAAATTAAAAATCTCTTTTATATGTGCTTGGCAGTTGGATTTTTCTGTTCCTGGAATGTTTCCTTCCTAAAACTTTTCCTTTCCGTGTTCGTTTCTGGCTGCCATGATTAGAGTGGGAATGTCTCAGTCTTGGATGGATTCTTGCAAGTCTTGTGGTATGCAGATGGTGAACTGAGGCACAGAGGCAAGAGACAAGGCTGCAGAGGGTTCATTGGCAGAACTGGGAACGGAGTGTGTTTTAGTCATGAGGCCATCCTTCACTGCATGAAGGAATAAATTCTCAATTTTCATAATAACCCTTCTAAAAATTTTCTTGGATGATTTTTGGCTTTGAAGTGAATTCAGAAGTACATGTCCATTTTTTTTTTTACAGAAGTCTTGGTTTTGAGGGCAACTTTCTGTTTTAGACCTGTTTCACAACACGGCTTTTGTTGATCACTGTCCCAAAAGACCAGGAGAGGAGATTGGGATAGGGATGAGTGGCAGGCAGAATGGGAATGGTCACCATCCTTGCTTTCCATGTTTTTTTTTTTTTTTCCTACTCTTCTATTCCTTTCCTCCCCCTCCTTTTTCCCCATTGTTATTTGTCTGCAATGAGTCCCACTTCTGTTTCCTTTCTGCGTTCTTCTGCTATTTATCCTGTTTTTACCTCCATCACTGGAGTGCTGTCTCCTTCCTATACCAGGGTACTTTACTGATCTGTCCCTGGAGTGTAGCAGACTCTATTTGTGACTTCAGTTAAGGTCAGGAATTACATGTTGCATGTACCTGCTCTCAGCTTCTTCCTTTTGGCTCTCATTATTTAGCTCTTGTGTTTTATGGGACACGATGGGACTGAGAGGATGACTTTTCTCCTGGACTGAAAGGTACAGAAAGCAAATGTCACACCAGATGGGTGTTGCCAGAGGGACACAAAGGTACTTACCACTGTTTCAAGACCTTGATGAGTTATGGCATTATTGTCCATGGGGACAGCTCCTAAAGGATTTCAGAATCTGCCATGCAGACTGTGTAATATATCATCTGTATTTGTGAGAGACCAAATGGCAGACAGTGATGTACAGAGTATCAGAACATAACTGAAATCACCATATTAGACTTCCAGAGTCTAGCAGAATTGGATTGTAGTGTTGGTACAAGCACTGTTACACTAGAATGAGGCATTTTCTGTCTTCCAAATAATAGGGAAAATACATGTGTACAGAGATATTTGAGGAGGCGCAGGCAGCTGACCCTCTCTTATTTGTGGGTGCATAAGCTCAGCTGCAGGTAAATGGGGGTCACACTTTCAGGGATATCTGGTTTGGCACTGCACAGCTCCAGCTTGGCTGTGGCAGGATTTACCAGCTGTGGTTCTGGCAGGCTGGAGCTAAGGGAACCAGTCAGATGTGAGTGATTTCAGTTTTATGCCTGGTGTCAGCCCTGCTGATGCAGGCTGGCTCCGTGCCCAGCTGCTGCTGCTGCTGCCTGGTTCGTGTGGGTGGGATGCTCTGAGTGCCAGCAGGGCCCTGCTGAGGGGAGCCCTGGGGCTGTGCCGTGCTGGGGGTGCAGAGCTCTGGGGTCCCTGCAGTGGGACACTTGCCCGTGTTCTGCCCAGAGCCTGCAGGCTGGCATCCCTCTGCTCCTGTCACCCTGCCTGAGGGCAGGTGACTCTGAGGGCCATTGCTGCAGGCCCTGGATAACCCTTAGTGCAGATAGTACAGGTATGTTCCTCTTTGGCTGGAACAGGTGCAGAAGGAATTGCAGGGCTTGTCAGGGAACAGACAGTACATATTTCAGGGAGAGATTTCTTCAGCTCAGGAGAGCAAAGCCTGGGAATGGATGTGTTACCTTAGAAATAAACCTAAAGAACAAACTCCAGGCAAAGTTTTGCAAAATAGATGTTGGCACAAGTAATGGGCATGAAGTGGCAATGAGTAAATTTGGATTGGAACTGAAGTTCCTAACTGTCAGAAGAATTAAACTTTTGGACAATATACCTATAGCAGAAGCAAGAGATTAGTTCAATAGCAATTCTTTTAAGAAATTATTTGAAATGGGCCTGGTAGCAAGTGGTTTGAGTCTGTATCAGGAGGAACCTTAGTCCTGTGTGCTTCATTTGCAGACTATTCAGCATAATTTTTGTAAGCTCAGGCTGGATGAATGGAATACTAGAGAGTGAAGGAATCAACCAAGAATCATGAAACAACAATTTTTGTTGTTAGTGTAATGATGTTTTTGATGATGGAATGAATACAGGAGTTTTCTCATGACTGAACAGTAGAACGAAGCAGGTGAGGTTACTGCAGATTAGTACCTAATTCTTCTCCTTGTGTCACTCCTGGGTTTAATAGTTTGATGGAGTCTCTGTCTTGTAGATTTTTTTTTTCACTTGTATTCTTATCAAATCTGGAGTTTATTTTCCTCTACGAATTTCTTGCTGATGTTTACTGAATGCTCAATGGATACCAGTGATCAAGCTACCTACTTTAGGTTGGCATTCAGAAACTCAAGTTTCCTTTAATTTCTGATAATTTTTACTAACTTGTGAAAATGATTACATATGAAACTGCTAAAGTGACAGGAAAAACACAGGAACTACAGCCTTTTTCAACAGAATACTGAATAAAACATGTAAGAGGCCTATCAGATTCTGACTTGTCACTACAAGAGACAACATTATGATCCAAGACCTAGGCTTTTCAAGATTTAAGATCTACTATTTTGTGAAATGTAAATGTTGAGGTTATTATGGAAGCCATTGGCAATTAATATATGTCTACCCCTTCTTGCTGGGTTGTACACTAGGACTCTGCAGAGGAAATTGTTTTTCCTGAATAAAACACCCTTCTTTTTTTTTTTTTTTTAATTTTGGAAGGGGAATATGCAATTTTCATTAGCTCTTTTCCACTGACTGGTGAGATACCAACTTATTAATCTGTTGTAAAATCTTAAGCATTAGCAGTGGCAATAAAAATTAAATGAAAAAAATGTAAAATTAATTTACTTAGTTAGATGTAGACCTAGGTATTGGATTTGGTGTCTGTCTTCATTCAGAGAGCTAGGAGTCTTCATACTGGCTGGGTTCTGGTTTTGTTGTTTTTTTCTCTTTGGTGTTGCAGCAGAGTTTTGTCCATGATACTCTAAAGAGAGATTTATTCAATTTCTAAACACTGTTCTCATTAAAACAGGATTTTATGTTAATTGATACACATTACACCAAAAATTGAGGGTCTCTGAAATAACTGTTTTCAAGCAGAATATAAATTATGTTCAACTGCCTGGGGAAGAAAAGCAAGTGGCTCTTCTACGTGCTAGTGATCTCAGCCTTAAAAATAGAATTGCCTTTACTTACAACTTGGTTTTCATTTGCAATTAAAGCTGTAGAAAGAAATCTGATTTTTCAGATCAAATGAAGTTTTGTATGTGAGAATAATATTATGAGTCTCTGAAAAAAATATTAATTAAGCTTCTTGTGAGTGACTCTATGGACCTTAAGTCTTCAGGTAAGATAAGATTTAAATATAAACCATTCCTGATCCTCTAAAGCATCTCTAACTGTATAATTAGTGTGAAATGGCTACATTTACTAAAATAATTGGAGTAAATTATTGATCAAAGTGTGGCCTTCATAGGCCTACCTATATAAAAACTTGCTGTATTTCATTTGGTTGAAACTTTGTCCAATACCCTCATTTTCAGTTTAGTATCAGCATATTCCTGACCGACTTCTATGACTGAAATTGCATCTGAGTTAAACTCAACTCCTTGTAACTTTCCATACAGAAATAATTAGCTTGGTTTAAAATAATTATACTTTCTTTAGAATAATGAGACTCATTTTGTGGACAAGACATCAGTCTGAATAATAGTCATGTTTAGGCTCAGAGATGGTTACTGATAATGAGTACATTCAAAATACTACTCTGTGCCAGGGCAAAACAGATTTTCATCAATAACTACTAAAATGGTTCTTCTCAAGAGGGCACTTGGATTTGCTTTCCAGGCAGTGGATGCCGTTGGCATCCAACTGATAAGTCAGGTTTTAAAATCTGGTGTTTAGAAGACCCAAAGGAAAGCATAAACATAGACTGAGGAGGATTCCACTGGTTTGGCTGGATACTGCAGCAGTTGCTTTGTACTGGGATTTGTGGGATTCCTGTATTTCAAGTACTGAAGCGCAGAAGTGTTATGAATGATTGTGGTGTATGAGAGCCCAGAATGGCAGGGCAGGATTCTGGCAGAGTTATGTATTTTCTGTCTTCTTAGAGCCATAGACACAAACAAGCTTGTTTGTGTTTCATTTTGTTTTATTTCAGCTCAGTTTTCTGAACTATTGTGATTTGCTTTCAGTATTTGCATGTCAGCTGCTGTCTGACTGCCTGTTGCATTCTGATATGGAGAAGAAACTGTGATTCAGCTTACCAAAAGTGTAATTTCAGAGACCAGCTGCTTATGGCTGTCCCTATCCACATCCAGATCCAACAAATACTTGTGAGGTAGCAGATCTGCATATCAGCAAAATTTCAAAAGTTCCAGACTTCAGTGTGGATTTTCCTTCACTTGGGAGATTGTAGAATTGAGTTCCAGCTCTGCCTTAGAGTAGTGTAGATTTTAGGGTCATTATTCCTGTAAATATTGAGCTTAACTCAATATTTATATTAATATTCCATAATGTCCATATTCACTAGTGAATAAGAGGCAGTGAACATCCTTTGCTGTTCTATGGCTTTGTGCTCATTAGTTTGCTCTTTTTTACTGACTGTGGTGTAGTTTGTGCATCCCTCTAGTATTCCTTAGAGAGGCTGCTCAGCAAAGCTCACTGTGCTCAAGCATATTGCCTCTCTCTCTCCTTACCTACATTTCTAACAAACTGCAGGTGAGTGTCCATACTGCCCTTTCCTCTGATGCCATAATTTCCTTTTCCCTTCTTGATTTCATCTCCTTGTGGTAACTACTCCTTCCAGGCATTCCCCTCACTCTATTCAGTCAATCTGGCCATATTTGCTCCTTTCAGCATTGTATTAATTTCACTTATTAGCTGAATTACTACAAGAATCCTCTTCTCCCCTCTCTTTTTGGTGTAAGCCATGCTGGTATTTAAATATGTAGGATTTTCATAATATGAGTATTGTTTAGGCAAGAAGCATCTCTCAGATATACTTGGATTTGTAATTATGTTAGTTATACTTTCAATATCTCTGTGCTATGTGTATCTATGTATATTTGTATGTGTGTCTGTTTGAAATCAGCTTTTTTTCCTGAGTTAAAATATGTTTATAGCTGTGAAAGCTCCAGAGTGTCCATTGAAGCAGCCTTGCTGTTTTGATTAGGTGAGGTTTAGAGCCTGGTGTCTTCAGTCTTCCCAGGGCCATTTGAACAAACATCTGAGCTCTAGTGGAGTCCTGATGACTTCACTGAGACCTCGTGTGTTCTCAGAGGACAGTTAATGGATCAGGAAATGGATAATTTAAAATCAGCCACAAAATTCCATGTAGCATTGCCTTTCATTTCCAGGTACTTTGCATATTTTCCAGTTTTTTTACTCTTTCATAATTTACAATACTTTTTTTTTTTTTTTTTTTTTTAGCTTGAGAAGTTGTTTGTAGTCATGGGGGAGAGTATCTCTGAAAATAACTGAATATGTCATGGAAAAGATAAAATAAGCTTTATAAAATACTTGTGATTGCATAAAACTTCCAAGTGGAAATGTGGAGAATTTGTTTTTCTTTTCAATCTTTGAGATGCTTATTGAGTTACAGCAACACTGGAGTAAAAAATAACTTGATTGTGAGTTAGATATGTGGGTCTCATTATCATAAAGATTTAATGACTGGCTTCTCCAGTCCTAAATAACATTTTCATTAAAGTCTTCATCTAATTTATGGTACAACAAGTTTTGCTTGGTGCACAGCTGGATCCTGTCTGTGTGCCTGTAAAGTCAAAGGATGGTGCCCTAGACAAAAGACTTCCAGCAACTGGCTAATGTGTAATTGGCTTAAATTACAAACTCAGTAAGGAGAATACAACAGCTGTAACTGAAGCATTTTTAATCTCCCTCCTTAATTTTGCTTAAAAAAAATTAAATCAGGTATATCTACATAGAACAAGAGATCAGCTCATTACATTCTCTCTGAAAGCTTGTCTTAAATTTGCAATCCCATCCTTGGCCTGACTTATTATATTCAAAATGCTGTAGGGCACTGCAGAATCATAGCAACAGGACATACGGCTTTTCTAAGGAGCACTTTTTTCATCCTAAATTCTGGAGGAAAACAATGTCATCTGAGTGCTTACATGTGGCTAAAAGTCATGGGGGGGGTTGGGGAGGTAAATGGAACAGACAAAACTTGAAAACAGAACAAAAAAAGAGAAATAAACAGAGCACAGGGAGGCTTTGAACAGAGCTGTGATGTTGTGAGTGGTGAACAGACTGAATTAGGGACAGGACCATTTGTCTTCTGCCCATCAGGTTTTCAGCAGCAGTAGAGCAAGACTTGGGTTCTCTCCCTGCTAATGCTGCCATGAGCGGGGTGCTTGGTGCTGGTGGGAAGTCCACTTCTCTTTAGCTGTGGGTAAAATGGGATTGAAGCACTCATCTTGCTCTCAAGGAGATGAAAGGTTTTTTGGGGTTTTCTTTTAAGGCATGTCAGAATGCCTCAGGCAAACTGGCCTTACTGTAATGGAAGTGTTTCTGTTAAATGTGTGACATTGCTGTGTGAACACTGGCTGCTGTGCTCCTCTCTCTCAGGTCCTCCTTGTTTTGGGAGTTGTCTATTGTGAGGAGGAAAAAGGAGGAGGAGGGGGGCCCTCAAAGTCAGTGCTGGGACAAACAGAGCAGACCAAGGTGCTCTGCAGCTCACCTGGATTCACCTGGGGCTGTGGAGAATGTTGGCACAGGTAATGTCACATCTCTGGTGTATCTGAAGCTGCACAGGGGTTGTGCATCACTGTGCTCAAGTAACAATGCAGAGGTCCTCAAAGATGCATACAAAAGAAATCCAAATTTGCAATTCCACCAGAATACTGGATATTTCACTGATCATTAAGAGTGAAAGTATGCATTTAGTTTCCATATGGATTTGTGTCTAACACATGGCTAATTCCTGATGAACTTATCTACTTGGAACCCAACTAATTGCAATTTTTTGGCTCCTGATCACCCATTTTGGAATTCCTCCTGTGACAAGGGACTTGGCTGGGAATATTTGTTGGCTGCAATGGAGAAATTGACTTTGAGCAGTTCACTTGGTAAATTACAGGCTGTGCTCCTAATTATAAACACACACTTGTGGGAATATAATCATAGAATTCCCTGAGGTATATCTGGATTGCTGCTTCCAGATTTTGAAAGCTAGAGGGTGAGATACTGGGTTTTCTTTAACATTAAATTATGAAGTGAAAGCCAGGGGCCTGAGGTCACACAGATCAATTCATGCTGTGCTAGCAAAATAATGAAAGCCTGCTTTGAAGAAACACAGGAAAATCTGCCTTCCCTGTAAATATCAACCTGACCATCAGGGCAGCTGTTTAATTCTTGAATCCTTACTCCTTGTCACAGGGCAAGAGCCCCTGGAGGATGTCAGCCCTGCAGTAAACTGTAATCACAGAAGACAGCTCCTACCCTGCAATAACCTGGTGAAGGCTCCGTGGCCAGGAAGCAGCAGCACAGAGGGAAGGCTGAGGTGTGCCAGTGTTTCATTTCTGTAATGGCAAACCCCCTGCTCAACCAACAGCTGAAATCAGAAAATGCCATTTTATACTGGGTGGTTTTGGGTGAAACATCTCTGACTTTTCTACCGTAGGGCAGAGTGTAAGCTGCCCCTCAGCAGCAGCACTGCAGGCATGGCACTGTAACCTGTGTTTATTATGCTCTTGGAGCTGAATCCTCTTAGAGCTGCAGTCAAGGAGCCACTCTGTGCTGCAGCCCATTCTCAAGGGGACACACCACGAGACCAGTGTATCCTCTCACATGAACAAACGATTTGCTTCTCATTCCTCACTTCCTGACATAATTTTATCCAGTGGGACAAGGAGGCTGATTCTATTTTTTCTCCCCCTGCAACAAATATTAATTTTTTTTTTTTTTTTTTTTTTTTCCTCCTGGCTTTGCTCAGCAGAGAGCTGTTGCCTCTCTGATTTAATTTTTAGTCCTTCAGCTGACACTGACTGTGTGAAGACAGCTATCAGAAAAATGTTACAGGTCTCATAACCCAGTTTTGCATGGTTGTCTGTTCTCTTGAAAGGCTACCAGTAGCCAGATTGCAGCTTTCCAGCTAGGGGTTAGTAATAACCTTCCTGTGTATCCTGGAATCTTGGGTCATTGACATCTGTATTGACTTCTGTGCGCAGAGCAGTTTACAGCGCCCAGCTGGTGATGAGACCTGCTGGGATAACAACATATATACAGTCTCTTGCCTTTAAGATTTGTGGCTTGTTCTTCCCATCACATTAGCAAAGACATTGCAGAGAAAAAATGGATTGCTAGAAACCTAGGATTGCTGGAAGCATTAGGCATTTTGTGTAAAGGCAGCAAAATCAGGTATTTTCTCTTGGGAGGAAATGCTATTGCATAGTAGGAGAAAAAAATCTAGGTGGCTGAAATATTAATGGGATGTTGCTCCTATTAATGTTGAAATTGTTGAAAGGCTGCATATTAATAAGGACAGTATTTCCTTTAATCTTGTCTGCAAAGTCAGAGTCTTCTGGTTTTCCTGGGAGGTTCTAAACAGATTCACCAGGTTGGCTTTTGGAGCACTGCCACTTTGGTTATTAACTCCATTTTGCTCTGTGACTTGTCAAGAGTGTCTTTGTTTTGTTTGTGGTTACATCTGATGAGCTAGCAGATGTTTGCTGTGCCCTTCCTGAGCTGTGAAATTCTACTGAAATGGTTTGGGTATCTATCCAGAACTTCCCTTTTCAGTAACTTAGAAAAATTACCACAAAGCAAACTGGCCATCATATTTGTTTATTACACATGCATGCACATGGGTATAAAATCCATGTGTCTATTTGCCATGCTTCTGATACAGGGCAGAAATATCTCAATAAAAAATGCTTTTTGCAGTCTTGAAACTGACTTTTATTACTATGACATTTCCCCTTGCTCAGTGATATATTTAAAAGGGGTTTTCATGCAACTGAATCATATTGTATACAAAGGAAGGAAAATGACAACATTATGAATCTTTTTCCTTGCTCCCTCTGGAAAAAAAAAAAAGGTTTTTTTTCTGTCTGGATTATACATATTCAAAAAGAAATTAACTCCTTTCACTCATCAATCTGTTTGCTGGCAAAACTTACTGTGATGTATCAATGCAACACAGCTCAATTACATACAAGTTCTGAAGTTCAGTGAGTCTTACCCTGCCCCGAATAGAATTTCATGTACTTTGGTAAACCCGTTAAAAATGCTGAGGTATCATGAATATACTGAGTATCATGAATACTCAGTTTTTTAAAATGGAGCTAATTTGAAATAATTTATATCTCTGTCTTCTCTGTGACATGAAAAAGTAGGCCAAGGAACGAGCTTTGTCATGCTTCATATGTTACCACCTCCAGGTTTATGGCCGTGTGTTTAAGTGTTATGCCCAAAGCAGTTGTGGTTTTAAGTGTTTAGCTTGTACGTGTCCAGGGAAACAAAGGCTTTGTATAAATTGGTATGATGGGATTTAATCTCCTTTCTGTTTTTTTAAGTGCTAATCGAGTTTGCAATGGTACTTGCTCCTGCTAGAGTTAATAATTAAACCAAGTGAAATTCCTATTAGCAGACTCTTCTGGAGAACACCTGCTTAGGTAGCAGTTACATGTTTTCTATGCTTTTGTGTAATTCCATCACCTAAGCAGTGAATCATTTCACTGAATCACACAGGTTAGAAGAGACTACAAATACCATCCTGTTCTGACTCACTGCCATTGGCAGGGGCACCTTTCAGCAGACCAGGATGCTCAGAGCCCCATCCAGCCTGGCCTGGAACACCTCCAGGGATGGGGCAGGCACAGCTTCTCTGGGCAACCTGTGCCAGTGCCCAACCACCCTCACAGGGAAGAATTTCTTACTAATATCTAAACCTACCTTCTTTCAGTTTCAAGTCATTATCCCTCATCCTATCACTACACCCCGATCAAGAGTCCCTTTCCAGCTCTCTCAGAGCCCCTTTAGGCACTGGGAGGGGCTCTAAAATCTCCCTGGAGCTTCTCTCCTCCAGGCTGAGCAACCCCAGCTCCGTCAGCCTGTCTTCATAGGAGACTTTTTAAACTGCATATCTACTGTAATTCCAAGTTTTTTAGATAAATCAACAGCATTATTATTACTTTTAACCCCCCCATATTTCTATTTAGTCTATGTCTTCCTTTCATCTCACAGTACTTCCAGTGTAATAACAGAGATTAGCAGAGAGAATTTCACGATACTCCAAGGCATCTCCTTCCTGGGACTGTAATATGAGAGGAGAACCCGCAGAGGGCACTGTATTGTCTCACATGAGACAGATCCCCCAGAATCGAGGAGGATGTAGGCTCTTTTAGGATTCTGCATTTTCGTAACATTCCATTTAGAACTGTATTTTTCATGTATATAGCGATAAGCAGAGTTACAGACTGGACATAAGATTTACAATCTCTGTTTCTGATATCTTTGAGATGAAAAGGTATAATCCAGAACTATCATGGTATGTTTTCAATGCAATCCTTGTCCTCACCTTCCTTCCTTCCTTCACTCATGCTTGTCTGAACACTTCAGCTGTGTGAGCACTAGGGAAATTAATGTCGTAACTTATGAGGGTAAATTCTAAACCTGCCATGTGTCAGAACAGGCAATCTGAAAAGCACTACTACAAAGTGTGCCAAATTTACTGCCATCCATCTAAAGCGGGGCTCAGATTTCAGGTCTGAGCTCTCATCCCTTATCAGGAGAAGAGTACAATACAGCTCTTCTGCAGATAGGGATTCACAAATGGAAATTTCTGTTTGTGGTCTTGCAGAGATCAAAATTTGCTCAACTCTGTTTATACAAAGCATTTTTCATGGTTATAGAAAAGTGATGAAAAAGTTGTGTTCCACTGTGTGCTGGCTGTAGATTTAAATTAAGCTTTAGGGATTTTAAAATGAGTCCACAAGTTACTGTCTATTTCTTCAAGTCTTCTTGACATCTTTGTTTAGACTAAGGGTTTCCCTGAGCTAGCTGGTGCCCCAGAATTGCTACAGTCTGCCTTATTTTTTTTTTCTGCAGATGATTATAAGAGAATTTGCTTTTTAGCTCTATTTTCACTAATGTGTAAATTTGTGTCTGAAATATAGTTATGTCTTTTAGTTATTGCTGCATGCTCAGTCTAGTTGTGGTCCATTCTCATGCAAGATTTACAGAGCAGGCCTCAAGATCTGTCCCTGTTACAAAGTGATGCTTCCCAGAGAGCAGTGAGCAATGACAAAGACTTCCACAGGTTGTGAAGTGTTCAGCTAACAAATACAGTGAATAACGTGCCTTGATTTTTGTCTTGGGTCTTCTAGTTCTTTTGTATTTTGAACAATCTGTCTTCTAGTTCTTTAACTGGGGGGATATTGTGTGATAATGATAAAGGCTTCAGAGGCTCCGTGTCTGGTCACCTCGTGCTTCCACTGCAGTGTCGCAGTTTTTTCTTTCTTTAAAATTGGGCAGAGGTAGTACCCAAGGGAAAAAAACCAACAATAGCAGAATGAGAAAAGCTAAGAAATATTGACCAGATCTTGCTTTAGAAGTGGTTACGAATGATCTTCACCCTTCAGGCTTGTGGCCAAACTTTCATCCTTTGCTTCTTAGCCCCAACTGACAACCCCTCCTGGTGTGCAGGAGAAAACCTGATAATTGCCATGTGATCAGACCATCCTGCAACTCAGCATTTAAAAAACGCTATTGTCCTTTATGCATTTCTGTCAAGGGGACTCAAGACAGGTGAACAGACTCCTGTTCTCTCCCCTTCTCTTCCAGGAGAATTATTCAGCTGTCAAGGAAATTTATTTGGCAGAGGATAGTTCCTGTTCGAGTCTTGTAAGGTTCATTGGGCTGGCACGTCCTGATGAAGGAGAGTTTGCTTTCTGGCTGGACCTGCAAGCTGACACCTGAAAATTGTATTAGAAAACATGTTAATCATTGTATGGCAGAGAGATGGCAGCCACCTGTATCTGAATGCTTTTACTGAACAAAAAGGAGACTCAGCACTGAGTCTGAAGTTTTGATTCCATGCCCAGTGTGACCTGTATTGGGACTTCATGGTTTCCTTAGTACCACATGAATAGACCTCTCAGAACAGGGGCTAACTGTCACAAAAATCAAATTTTCAAAAAAGAAAAATCAATTTTTGCTGATGATGCAAAATGTTAACTATCCCTTTATCTTGGTTGGTAGAATTAAGTTGGAGCAGGGTGAGCTCTAAAGTCATGGAAAAGGCTGAAAGTCCTGACAGTACCAAAAGTCCTTTTGACACTTTGGAAGTAACAGGTATGACAGCAAAAAAATGCAAAAAAATCCTGCCTTTGTTCCTGCTGTGGAACCTGTCTCCTTGATTCCTGCCTTGTCTCTGAGTTCCTGCTAGTCATCACAAAAGGGAGAGGTGTCAGCAGCTTGCAGAATGGTGACTGAGACCTGCAGAGCTTTGTATTTCCTCTGCAAAAGAACACATTTAATTCACATCCCATAAGGCAAAGCTGTACTAAAGCACATGGAGAAGGTAGATTAGTTCAGATCACTCAGAAGATGACCCAGAGCTTTCAGTACCCCTTTCTTGAAAACCCCTACTGACTACTGACTGAAAGTAATTATTCTGTGAGAACTGAATGGCAGTGATGTGCATTTGGTTCTGCCTTGTGCAAAGTGTGGAGAGCACATCAACCCTCATATTGGGGTGAGTGGGAAGTGGGAAAAAATCTACTATCAGATAGTAGATGTGGTTTGCTATGGCTGGCTGACAAAGGCAGCACAGGCATTAAAGGTTAAATTGACTGGACACTGTACTGATCATGGATCTCTCAAAGATTCAAGCATGTTCTTATTTTTGAACATTCTTCCTCTTGAACTGGGAGTTCTGGATACACACTGTGCATAAGGTGGAGATACATATGCAGTTCTAGGAGCATCAGACTCACTTGAAAAGAAGGTACTGGCATTTCTTCTAGAACTTCTCTAACAAAGTTTCTAATTAAACCTTCCTACACCAAATAAACATGGATGTAGATAGTCTATACCAGTGGCCCAGATCTAGCAGCACTTGGGAACTCCTGTCTCTGTCTGCCCACACCTTCCCTGAGGTGGGTCTCCAAGATACCAGGCAGTCAACTTGTGTGGTATAGACAGGCTCTGTTTTTATCTGACTGTAGAAACAGGAAAGGACAGATCCATTTACCCCCACCCCCCCCAATAGGTCTTTCCAAAAATAATCACATAGAAAAATAATTTAGTTTGCTAACGAGCAGCTGTCTCTGGAGTGCTCCACACTGGCTTATTAATAAAGTCTACAATACTTACTACAATATAGATTGGAGTAGAGCAAGGAAGGGAAGAGCTTTCTGCCAAAATGTAGCTGTCCAGAAAGATTGGATGAGGAGGATATAATCTCTTTGATCAGAACTAGGGCATGTCACTGTCATGAACACCTCTCAACCATAATAAAATATGCCACAGAATCTCTAATGACCACAAATAATCTGGACTGCTGATCTTGCCAGAGATACTGGAGTCAGTAAAGTCAGAATACTCTGAGTGCTTCCTGTACTGTCTCTGGCATCTGAGATGAAAATTATGAAGCAAGATTATTTCCACTTCTTCATTTATTTTGTTAACCCCCTTAAAAACACATCTGAAACTTTTTGTGTTGTGTCCTGAAGACAATTATAAACCTGTGCAAATGGGTTTGTCTATTGAACTGACATATTTGTAACTGTAGTACTTCAAATAGTGCTCCCATGAAGTAGGAATGGGGCTGCATCCTCTGTTACATATAAGTTTAAATAAAACCCAGTTATTGTCTGTTTGGGTGTATTTATTTGTGTAGCTGACTACATGGCAATTTAAAGCAGATTAGAGGAAGGTGAACATGTTTGTGTCTTCTGTTCTGATTCATGTGGGAGACTGTCTCAGCAAACAGTGATTATTATTTCACTGAAAAGGCTTTTAATATAGTAAATTCCATTTAGTGACAATCTAATGTGACTCTTTGAAATAGAAGACTGTACAGAAACCTGCTGGGAATATTGAATGAGAAGTGGCACCAAATGAGAAGTGTATGCAGTACTCTGTCAGCACTTTTCTGCTAAGTGACATAAAGAAATGCAGAGCAACCCAAATTCTTTAAGACAGGTTTCTGTGTTCTGTTGGGATCCTCAGGTTGCCCTTTAGCAACTGAGTCTAACTAGGGAGCATATTTTCTTCTAGGACGAGGAAAAATATTGAGCCTGTTACAATGTTGTTTTAAATACTGTTTTATCTCTCTGGGGTATGGCTCACTTATTCTTGTCTGAGGCTGTAATTACAAATTAGAAATCTTTATTTTTAAATGCAAGTCTCTGATTCCCTCTTAGTCTTTGCTTTTTCTGTCACTCCAAATACTTTGATAATCATACCTGGGCTACAGTATAGAAAAAACCTGCATTTTCATATAGTTCAGTTAAAGGAAGTTCAACAAAAATATTCACAATCTATTTTACTGAAGAGTTTCAAGTTTGTATGATGACAGTTTCAAGTTGGTATGATGACATCTTCATTTTCAGGCCCTCCATGGATTCTATGACCTGGAAAAATCTGGGTGTAAGTTGATGTTGGCATGAATGGTGCTGATCATCAAGACAACTAGGAGGAACTGTAACTCCATTTTCCATGAGAAAAATAGAACCTACTTCATTTTCCACAGGTTTTAGTCACTCTTTTAATACAAGCATTTTATTAAGGACTTTTGTTCCAGTCACGTGTCTTGAAATCAAGGCAATTGAATAGATTTGGTTATAAATGCAATAATTGACATTTCAGTTACTCCTTTTCGGTTTTTTTTTTTGAGGGAAGTGCCTCAGTTTGAAGATTTCAAATCATCTTAAATAATAAAACTATTTTAAGCCATTTACATTGTGACTACATTGTTTCTAGGAACTAAACTGAAACAAATTCTGATCAATGATGCATTAAATATCTTGGCCTATATATATATATGTAAACAAACCCCTCTGGGAGTGGTACTTACACATTAACAATGTGTAAGAAATGGGGATTAAAGGAAGAAAAAATTTTAGCTTTAAGTGGTTAGTGATTTGCATGTGTCAACAAAGAATATCAGAAAATGATTATTTAAGCAGTTTGGTTTTGGTGGCCTTTTTTCTTTTAATTTTATTCCATTCTCCTACCTAAACCTTTAGTTACCTCTTTAAATAATGCCTTAATTCCACCATTACTGTAATGGATTGAAGTACTGAGTCATGGCTGAAGAGAACCCAGACTGGTGCTGGAATTTATTTGCTCAGTGAAAAATGAGGATTTGGGCAGTGATGCAGTAATTACAGCATCTCCTCGAGCTCTGGAATGGCTGCAGACAGACGTGTTTTATCCTGCCCGGGAGGCAGGCGGGCACTTCAGCGGGGTTGCTGCTGGAGCACTGGGACTCAGGGTTGAACAATGCTTCATTTTTCTTAGGTGCTTTTCTCCAGCTCGGCACTGTATGCATGAAAGTGAGATCAGTCTGCTTGGATCAATATCCTCAGTGATGAAGAAGTTTGCACTCATTTTATGTTAGCAACGGTGTAGTGTTATAATAGTAGCAGCTATTAACCTTGTATTTACTGTGCTCTTCTCTGTTAATGGCACTCCAGCAGAGTCACTAAAGAGAGGAGGCAGAGACACTCAAACCAATTTATAAAATTTTTTCTTTTGTGTTTCTATAGTTTTGATGTGTGTGAAGCACTTGTTCCCATGTTGTTAAATGATGTAATCTTAAACCTCGAGCTCTTTCTGTATCTCTTCCTCTTCTTCCTTCTCCCCTTTGTAAAAGAGATGAAGCTTTATGTTACAAAGGATACAAGTTTTATGTATTCCCTCAAAAAATAGAATTTTTTTTCATGAGGTGTCCTTTATTCTGTAGCTATTCTGAGTGTCCATGAAATTAAAATTTCTACTCTGAAAAAGGTGTTGCATCACAAAAAAATACTCTTAGTTTGCAGGAGCTTCTAATGCGCAGTACCAACAAAAATTGCACCTATTAGCTTGCAATTTTACCAAATTACTCCAGTTGCAAATAATCTGACTTCCAGCAATCTCATGGGACTTCAAAGCTTGAACAGAAAAAGTTGGGAATTTAAAATTATTTTTCTGTTGAAGAAGACAAAAGTAAATGTAATCAAAGAAGGTGATATGTGCTTCAGTTTGGGATTAATTGAATGACAGGCAAGAGAGAGCTTTCCCCACCCCAAACACTTCCAATTTAAATTGTGAAACAATGCTCTGGAGCATTTTTCAAGCTTATGGCTGTCAGGAGTAGGGGTAAAATATAGGTGGTGACAGTTATAAATAGTGCAGGCTGTGTTAATGCTCTGTACTGTGCTGTGATTTGTGCTATAAGGAAGGTGAAACTCAGATTTGGCAGGGGGGTAATTTTGAATGAAAGGTTCAAGAAAGCCATAATTTAAAAAATACCGTATACCTGACATTATTATTGTCTAAACATAAAGATTCAGCGCTGACAATTGTAAGTTGATATAAAACCTCATTTAGGGAAGAGTCAGTGTTTGTGACAGATCCCTGGTCAATATTTCAGTGTCATTTCTGGGTGCTCAGAGCAGCTGCTGTGATTGCAGTCACACAGCCCTGGATTTCTACCCCAAACAACAGTCATAGAAGAGAGGTGGGTGCTCACAGCAGGTAACAATTAGCAGAGTGGCTCTGGGTCAGCCTAACTTAAATCCAATACTTTTCTGTGACCTACTGCAGCACTGGGCTCTCCTTCAGTAATTTTCCTTGCTTTCTGACTTTCATCAATACCAGCTTACAGTGCCAAGGCCAATTCCTTCACATGTACTCTGTTGGTCTGACTTTCATCTTCTATAGAACTCCTTTTCTGTCTGCAAACTATTCCCACCAGTTTGTAACTGCCACACTGTATTTTGAGAAAGCCAGGATCAAGAAGAAAGGACTTTGTGAGGAACAAATAATAAATAAAAATCAACATATTTACAAAATTGACCATCTTTGCTTACAACTACTAACAGATGCACATTCAAATGATAAAAACGATAACCTCATTTATTTTTAGGTGTGATGGTGCTCCAGGGGAAACAGAGTTTGAAGTGGTCATGCCTAGACAGTCTACTGAGTGAGGTGCCCAGAATGCCCAAAAGGCTTTAAACCACACCCTTCTAAAATGTTTTATTAGAATTAAACTCAAAGATTTAATGCTTAAAAAAAATCTGAAAATTCCAGTGCAGGTGGAGCCTGAGTTGGAGCTTATATGGAATTCTTCTGTCTTTGCAGATGAATCTATAGACTAAAGCTTTGTATTGTCTAACTCAATTAATTTTGGCACCAGCAAACTCCACTCAGTTCCCATTAGTCCCTGGGAGGTTCTGCCCTGAGAAGCTCTTTTTTCCCTGTTTCTTTCTGTATTTCTGCTTGGGTCTTTGCCTCCTTCCCCTGCCCCCCACATCACTGTGCTTCTCCTTAGCTCCTTTTCTCCAACAGGTGTCTGCTCAGGTGATGTCTGTTAGATCTCAGTCCTTTTAGTTGTTACTTCTGATATTTTTTATGAATTTGTAGCATTTGTGTCTTAGTAGATAGGGAAACTCAACTTACAGGAGCATTGGGAAAATAGTAAGCCTTGCAAACTAATTTCACATCAGATGAAAACCAAGGGAAAATTTATGGCATAAAACTTCAAGTTGCTGGGTTCAGAGAATGTTTAACTTGTATTTGCAATTAAGCCAGGAGTTATTTTCATGAAACTGCTATTGGGTAATTGATGGCTCTTTCATGAGAGCTAGGTTGACAGCATAGGTGCTCTATAAATCACTAAAATTAATGTTTGTATTACATTATTATAACAGTACTGTTCTTGATTAAATCATGTGGGCTCTGCTCTTGCTCCGAGAGATCTTGGTTGGATCTTGGAGAGGCTGTCAGCACCTCATTCACAGAACACAACCTGGCTGCTCTCAAGGGGTTTGCAGTTCTTACAGTGGAAAAAGTCCTTTCAGCATAAATCAATATCCCAAAGCTGTGGAAAGCCTGTAGCAAGGCAAATAAATAGTTGCCCTATTGCCATTTTCTGCAATCACTGAAGTGCTAAAAACATTAGCAGCTTCAGAAATGAATGAGATAATAAGTGGCTCAGTTAATGTAGTTATCCAATTAGGTTGGATATGAAAGCATGCTTTAATCTCCCTAATTATTTACCTACTGGAAAATGAACAGTTAATAAAATGGAGGGGTTTTTTTCAGGAGGAATGCTAATATAAAACCCTCCTTTCCTGCAAAAATCTTTCTTGGGAGAGCAACTACCCATAGTTGTGTGGGTTGGGGAACAAACTTAGTATTCAAAGGGCAAGTTATACAGACTGGGATAATTTCATTTTCATGAAAGTATGGATGTTCAT
Organism: Sinosuthora webbiana; assembly: GCA_013397395.1. Classification (NCBI taxonomy): domain Eukaryota; kingdom Metazoa; phylum Chordata; class Aves; order Passeriformes; family Sylviidae; genus Sinosuthora; species Sinosuthora webbiana. Next base: position 166,409 of record VXBN01011497.1, read on the forward strand.
GCTGGAATAACTCATCTTGGAGTGGGTTTTGTTTGATTTTCCCCTGAGTTTCTGACATTTTAAGGACTTTATCCTTGTTATATGTGGCAGTTTGATTTAATGTAAGTTCATATCTCAGAAAAAAAGAAAAGTATTAATGTTAGCCCTGCTCCAACAAGAAACTGACCTACACCTATAGGGCTTTCCTCCCAAAAACATTTTTCTAGAACAAAAAAGCATAGATTTCCAAAGGTTTTTCCTGCCAGAATTTAACGGGAATTAAATATTATTAAGGCTTCTATTTTGTAGGGAGGTATTCAAATCTTCTGCAGTTTTGGTTATTGCAAGATGTGTAGAGTGCCAAAATACCACTGTCAAGGTATCTCATCAGTGCAGAAAGGCATCTAGTGAGCCTGGAGAACTGAGGAAAGAAAATGTCTGTGCCTGAGGTACCGAGTAACAATGAACACAGGGAAATAGAGACTCGCTGTCAATCCAGCATTACTGGATTTACTGGTAAATTCTGGATCTAATAGTAAATTAATGTAGAGATATTTTCTGTTATACATTTAAAATACTCTTCTTCAATCATCCAACATGTCCAAAAGTGATTTAGGAGTTCTGCACACTGCCACAGCCATCCTGTCTGTTCTTTTCTGGTTGCATTGCATCCCTATTCCCTGCTGTTTAGGAGACACAGTGTGCTCTTAATTCCCTGTAGCTAGTCAATGCTGACATAAAGTAGACTGAAGTTAACATGCACAATTGCATGTGCAGTAAACCATTTATTAAGTCTTGTGACAACAACAAAACATGTTTATTTATGGGGAAAAAGCTGTGATTTCTTTCCTTGAATTAAAACATCTCCTTTCCCTTCTTCTTCTCTTGTCTTTCTCCCTTTCATCTTACTGGAAAAAGAACTCTTTTCCATGAGAGAAAAATATTTAGAAATCTCTACTCAAAGTATTAGCTCTTCTAATTTTGTCTGGTTGCTTTAGAGATTAGTGATGAAGTCCTGACAGCATCTAATTAGGCCACAAATATGTCTTCTAACATGTCTGGTGGGGAAATGAATGATACTTTTGAGAGGACCCTCTGGGCTTTAATGTGACGGGAGACAAAAGTGTTACTGAAGGCACCTGGATGCTCAGCATGCTCTTCATTGGCTCTTCTGAAAGTGTGTTTCTATCAAAAGAGTAACAGCAGCAGTAAAAACGAGAGATGTCTGCCCCCTGCTCAGGGATGACGCCCTGGGAATCTCCGCTCAGGGTGGCACATCCTGGCTGCCAGTTTTATTCCAGGAAACCAGGAAATGCCATCAAGAGCTGGGACAGATGGGATGGCAAGGAGGCCGGCAAGAGGGCTGGGAGCCAGGAAGGTTCAGTCATAAGTTGACTAAACTCACTTGCCCTTGAAAATGTTTGCTGTGTTGGCATTTTTTTGATGGAAAATTTTTGTCTCTGTCTGTTGAGGAACAGCACCACTTTTGAACAACAAGCGCCTTCCCTGGACTGGATTTGTTACCTCACTCTCCCTGCTTCCTGGACTGGGCTGCAGGGTAAGGACAGGTTCCTTCAGTGGGGCAGCGCCATGGGGTCTGACATGAACTTCTCAGCAAAGGTCACCTGGTTCCCTCTGCTGAGGCCCTGGCAATCCACTCCAGAAGACTGAGGTAGTCACAGCATTTCCTGACTATAAAATCTACAACTGTGCCCACTCAGTTCTTTGCTAGACTAGACTGAAGACAGACTAGTTGAGCTCATATTTTCTAATTTCACTCAGAAAATGCCTGAATTATGTGAGTAGATTTTAAGGATTAAAAAAAAATTACTGCAGTCTAGCAGTACCCTGTGAGATTTCTGCAGTTTGCACACTGAAAGGTCCCTAAAAAGACCCATCTTGGTTTTTGTTTTGCAGATGTTCAAGAGGAATGGCATCTATTGTTCCTCCCTGTGGCACTGACCCATTAATGAAGCCACCTCTTGCCCCTCAAGTGGAGGGACTTATAGCCTATTTCTCAGAAAAACTGTCTCTATTTCTGCATTTGTATACTTATTTTTGACAGATCTAGTTATAGCAGCTGTCTTGCTTCCTTTGCTTTGCTTTTTAAGCATGGAATTTTGATTACACCCTTGTCTTCTCTGAAGTATGAAAAACCATTTACAGTATTGTTGACATGTCAGTTCTAATGTCTTTCCTTCTGCTCTTCCTAGACTCTACCAAAGGGGATTGTATTTGAGGGAGATCGAGATTTTCTGATGATCACTTTTAATATAGGCAGATGAACAGAAATTTAAAATCAGCTTTTATGTTTGACCTCAGGGGAAAAAAGAACAATATATACCATGATGGTTGAATATAATCAATCATCATATACGTTCTTGCTGATTTTGTCTCTCCCTCCTTAATGTAATAAAATTGTTGTGTATTTATGTGAGGAAACTTAGGGAAAACATACTGGTTTCTGCAAATTTTCCAGTGCAAATTATTTTCTGTGTCTTTGTGTACTTCACTTTAGACCATTATGCAAGTGTTTCTAATTGAAATGTGGGTTATTAACTGGACAATTTTTTTTTCTTCCAACATATTTGGCAACGCTTACTAAGTAATAGCATGAAACTGACAGGTAGGAAATAAGATTTGAAAACTTTCAACGAAGCAAGAGATGGCTGGGATGTCTTAGGAGAGTCTCCTCTGCACATTTCTCCACCATTTGTGCAGCGAAGAGCACCAAGGGCTGTACAACCCTTGCCATGCCAAAGGGTTCCATGTGGGCCAGCAGACACGGTGAGGACCAGTGACGCTGCAGTGCGTGGATCTCCTGTGCCACACACTCACAGCAACCTCCTGGGGCTCCTGGATCTGTTCTGGGAGTAGGGAAATGGCTGAGTTTGGACACCAGAGGCAACTCTGATCTTTATACTTTCTAAAAGCTTTTTTCCCTAACACAGATTTTCTGCTCTGGTCCACCTGAGGTTTGATTTATAAGTTAGTCATGTCTTAATCACTGAACAGGAAATCTGCAGTATTTGCTTTAACATATGGTGTGACTACTACAGACCGTGAACTAATAGAAAAGGGAATTTTCTAGATTAAATAGTAAAATGGAAAACCTTGGAGACTACTTGGGGTTAGTACAAATACTGTTACAGTAGAATGAGGCATTTTCAGTCTTTCAAATAATAGGAAAAGTCAAATGAAGAGTGATTGTCAGTAGACAATTCTCTGCTTGTTTTTCTGCAGAAAGATTGATTTTCTTCTGATGGATCAAAGAAAAAAAAATCCAATATCTTCACAGTAACAGTTAACAGAAAACAAGGAAGGAAAAGAAAATAAAATTGCCAAATTTTATGTCCCTTTGGGATCAAGGATCATTGAGTCATACAAAGAGGTATTGAAACAGCAGAATGTAGAAGTTCTCTAGAAGAAAAATGAACCCACAGAGATTTATTTTTCCCCTTCAGACAAGGTCATCACAGACATTTTCAGAATTTCACATGCTGCTTCTCTATTATTTCTCCAGGAGAACTGTTTGGTCAGGTTCAGTGAAACAAAGCAGCATTAAGAGCTGTGCTATGAAAATATTTTTGCTTATGGAAACACACGTTTTTCATAAGTAAATATAATGTAAAATGGCATAGTAGGATCATGCTTGCTGCAATTAAGGCTGGGTGCTGTACTGCTTTCCATGCAACAATGCCTTTTATATAACCTGTGTTAATTGCTCTGTGAACAGGTGGCCTGTACAGAAATGGGTGTTACATTCTTTCTTTTTCAGTGTCACATATTTTCATGTGGCCATGCAGCTCTAGTCCATTCCCTGGGCTACTCCTGGGAGAGTAGGTCACGTTTCTCTGGAGAGTAGGACTCCAGAGGGTCGGTCACGTTTCTCCTGGATCTCAGCACAGACATAGGGCTTTGGCTGGGTGGAGGTGGGGAGGCAACCTGGCAGCTCGCTCGTGGCCACGTGCTGAGGGTGAACAGGGCTGTGCTCCAGCAGGGCACTTGGGCAGGCAGGTCATTTCACTTTACTCTGTCCATTCCAGCAGCTCTACACCTTCGTGCCTTAAAAGGTTACCTTGGTCTAGTCTTCCATATGTTTCATTTTAATGCAATCTGGATTGGTAAATTGGAAACCTTTGGTGCCTTTTGAAGTGGTGAAGCAGTTCTGCCCTGAGATGCTGGCCAAGTCAGGTCTTGTAATATATCGCAGTGAGAGGAGAACAACAGGAATCCTAGTATGTCCAGCAATTTAGAAATTCACTCTTGAAAAAGAAGGGAAGAAAATGGAAGAAAAGCTGCCTTTGGTGAAATGTCCAAACAGCCAAAATACCTAACGCCTTTCTAATTTCATTTTTCTGGCATATGCTGGTGGGAGGATCTAGGACGACGTATTGTTTCAGCTCAGAAAAATAGGTAGCAGCACAATTTGAGAGATCTCACATGGAAAAAAAATCACTGAAACAGAGCTTTGGCATATGTAATTTTCTATTTTGAGGGTTAAATATGTCTAACCACTGTAGCTGAGAGAGTCAGTGAGCACAGACTGTCAGATTACAGAAATCCTCCTGTAATCCTCCTATCCTGGGTAAAACAAGCAGGCCCAGCATCCTGTTTCCCCTCCTACAAAGTAGATTCCTCACTTCCTTCTTGGGCTTCATAAATATGCAAGGATATGAATTGAAACAGAAACAGACTCTGCAGAAAATATACTACTCCTTTTGAGCTGTGGCTATGATCCTCAGGGCATTGTCAATGTCACAGGATTTGGGTTTGTGCTGAGATTACTTGGGTCCTTTGTTTTCATGTTCTCATTCCATTTCATAAGAAATTCAAATGTCTTTCAAAACAGTTATTTCCACAGCTCTGTGTTTTTAAATTGGAACTGATAAGCCACGTAACTGTTGGGGATTAGGCCGACATCTGGTTCACCATATATTTCAATTTTACCTCCATGCACACATGTTCTAAACTGGCAACCTTTCCTCCTGGATAATACACATCATCTTCTATGCTCTTCTGATCAATACCAAAGATATGTTTATCTCCTTAATATCAGAATTGGCTTTGACTAATTATGTTGCACATGCAGATATATTTAACCTCTTAGTATGGCATAAAAAGAATGTCAATTACTTTTTATAAATACCTACTTTATTTTGCTCTAGTGTAGAGCTTTGCTTTGCATTTGAATAAATGTTAAAAAAATGGGAAGAATGTTGATGACATTGAACATTTTAGCTCCAGGGTTTGACACTCTGAATCTGGTTAAAATCTAAACTCTTTAATGTTTCTTTATCTGTACTGAAAAAAAAATAGTGTGGGCTAAAATTCTAAATGCTCTCTGAAATGCAGCAGTGCAGTGATTTGCTTGCTTTTATCTACAATCCCTGGCTGTTTAACTAAAATCATTTTTGTTTCTCCTATAGCATTTTTCAGCCTAGTGATTGAGAACCTTTTGGAGTAACTGTGTAACCCAGCAGGAGGTAATTCAGATCCTATCTTTACTACTAGTTTTTAAAGACCTGTGGTTACAATTGCTGACAGGCTTAGGGAAGACTGGTAGCTGCTTTGTAGTTTTTCCTTCCAGCAAGATCCACAGTGTCAAGCACCACACGCCTCTCTCCTAATCACAGGGGCGTGCTGCTGCAGAGCTGTTCTTATCATGTTTTCCTCCCAAGCCTCCGTTCTAATAAGGAAAGTGCCAAGTGCCAGATTTCTCTATTGTAACCTAATGATTTCTGATTTGACAAGCAAAGATGAAAGTCCAATATTTTTTAGGCAGCAAGGGAGTTCAATACCCTGCTTGTTTGACGTTACTGAGGTGTTTTGCTGATGGCATTTCTGCATGTTAACTGCTCTAATGTGAAAAGGTTTGGTGAAAATCTACGGAAACGTTTGTTTCTTTAGAATTGGGTCTCAGGCTAGTCATGGTAGTGCTTGGCCCAAATGGGAAGTGGAAATGGTGCTCAACCCTAGAGAAGTGCTCTGAGCTCTTTGGGCAGAGTGCTGTGGTTAATACAAGTATCACCATTCCTCCCATTGGGGCAGCACAGAAGGAATACTCTTGTACAAACTGTATTGAGACTTGATCAGCATGTGTCTCTGACTGCCCAGTGACAGCTCGGTGGTGTTTTGTGGTATCAGTCCTTTCCCATTATCCATCAGCTGGATTGAATTTCCAAGGTAAAACCAGGCAGTTTTAAACAAACAAAATAGAATTCTGGGTGGTGAAATTCACATTCTTAATTCTGCAGAATTCTTAATTCTGCATTCTTAATTCTGTAGCTGTTACTTGTAATAGATACAGTGTAATGAAGGGGGATATGCAGTACAGTTTTTCACAGAATACAGCTTACTAATACAAGTACTTCAAATGCATTTTTCGTATTACTCTGTGGGGTTTTTTTAAATGGAAGTTGTTGGTGTCACATCAGCCTCAGGTGTTTTGTGGCAACAAATATGGAGAAAATTGTAATAAACCAAGTCCTTAAAAAAATTGAAAGTGCTAGGAGAACTTAATTATTGGCAGAGGGTAGCAAGAAGAAAACTGACTGTCAGATGAATAGCTCCCCTAAAGGTTTTAATTTTTAATTATAGATTAAAGAAAGCCTTTGCTGAGTTGCCTAAGATCAATATGAAATACAGACCATTCATCCACACTACAGTGCACTAGTGGCACAGTTATAAATATTCGAAAAGAAAATGAAAGTAATATAAACAGCCCTGTTTTCTGAGAACAATAGTTTCAACCTCTGACACTTCTATATGCTGTGGTGTACTGCAGACTATTCAGAAACAGTGGCCATGTTCCAAAGGTCTAGAAATACGCAAGAGAAGAAAGATGTAATTAATGATTGCGTATATTCATCATGACGGAATTTTCCCCAAAGCTTCCCTCTGGTGTGTTTTTGCCTGGCAGGTGAGGAGCTGCATCCTTACATAATGACGTTTCCAGAGTGCGGTGCCCGGCACAGCCCGGGGAGCACAGCTCACTTCAGTGACACAGAGCTTTTGTCTGAACTGTGGCATTTTATTTCTCTGCTTAATTTTTGGTTGGATTTAGTAGCTAAATTACTGACCTTTATCTGCTCTGAGACTGCTAATCTGAGTTTATTAAATTAATAATTAATTTATTGAATTATGATGTTTAACATAGCTAACAATAGTGTTATCCTGTATTAAAGAATGAAATCAGAGTCAATTTTAATTTAGTGAACCTTTGGTTCTTTTGTGTAGGTGTCAATGCTGAGATGGGTATAATTATTGTAGTTTCATACTTAGATAAGACTATTATGTTGAGGTTTTTTTTAGATACCCTTCCTTTTGCCACGTGAGGTAGGGTTATCTGGGTTATCTCCATTGACAATTTTCTGAAATAAACCATCTGTAACCAAGGGAGACACCCAGTGAGCTGCTGTGTGGCTGATGTGAGCTCTGCCTGCAATGTCTTTGTGAAGATTTGCTCTTAACTCCTGGCACTGCGAGCTCACTCACTTTGCTGTTCACAGGTCCACAGAAGTGCTGACATGATAGCTTTTGTTTTATGAAAGCCAAGAGAATTTAAGATTATACTGATGGGACTGAGGAACACGTAGTGCTGGTGCTGTTTGCTGCAAATGCCAAAGATAATAAAGGGGCCCTCACTGAGCCTGGTTGTAGAAGTATCTAATTCACTGCATAATTGATTAGTAGCAATTACCTTTATAAATCAAATTAACAAGACCATACCAATGTTCTTTAAGTTACCCATCATTCTGCCAGTACTGCTGGTTAATGCCACAGAAATATTATCTCTTCTTCTCCCTGGTTTATATGTCAGAATGCAGTGTCAGAGACAGAAACAAAATCATGATTTAGGCAGACTGTACCTTATAAGAAAGTTTCAGGAGGAAACTCATCACCTGTGTAAAACTGCAGAAGAAAATATCTTCTGACAACAAAGTCCTTGAGTGAGACTGTCTAAGAATACAAAAAGTTCTGAAGTGCTGATGTGGGGGCATGGGGTGGATGGTACTGTCTTCAGCTTGTGGAGCTGGCAGAGAGAACAGGACACACAATACCATGGGCAGCATGCTCAGAGCAGCTGAGGTTGCTGGCAGGTAATGAGTTCTCTCAGGTGCTCCTTTCTGGGGATGCCCTCTCCCACAAATCTCTTATAAAAGATGGAAACTCCTAGAAAATCCATGAAAGATGACAGCTCTATGCCTTTCCATAGGGCAGCCTTTAGAGAAACGTCCAGTAATGTTCCATGTATTTTACTTTGTAGCAACTTTAGTTGTCAAAAAATGTGAAAACTTTGCACTTGCTACCAGCACAAGAAACTGTGGAGAGAGGGGACTTATTTTGCAAAAATTGTTTAAGTCAGCTGTTTTGACAGGTTTCTTGGTGTTGCTCTTTAGCTGTTAATATTCTCGAGAGAAAGCCAGAATTGCTCATCTTTCAGCAGTGGGAATAAAAAGCTTTTCACAGTAACTCTGGCTTAGCAGGCACACATTGTTTATGAGCTCTTTCCCTCTTGCCTGCAGTTAGCAGAAGGAGGTGTCTGGGCTGTTAAGATTCTGCCTGCAGTGTTCTTCACTTGATGTTGCTGTCTAAAAGCACCAAAGGCAGAGGGCTGTGGGGCATATTTATACCAGGGAGAAAGTTCCAAAAATTTCCAATATTATTTCAGCGCTGGATGTCATAGAAAAACATTGTTTGAGGTTATTGTTGCAGAGGAGGAAGTGAAGTTAAAAGGTGAAAACTAAGATGCAAACAGTGGATGCAGCTGGCAAGAAGCATCTGGTCATCAGCCAAAGCATCAGACTGCAATAGATACAAAGTGACATTTCAAGGTGAACGAGTTCGTGTGGCTCTAGCATCAGAGAGCTCCGAAGTGTGCATTCAAGAAGGAGCATTAAAGGAATTCTGTAAGAATTTTTCTTTATAGCTCTTGGTAGCTGTATCTGTCTGGGAAAATAGTGAGTCAAGGAGAACACTCTAATGGCTGGAGAGGGGCTCCTGAGTGCTGTTGTGCAGCCATTCTGTCTGTGGGTGTGGGTGTGTTTCCCAGGCTCGTGGGGGGGCTGCACAGACCCTGCCATGAACATGCTGTCCACCCTGAGTTCACTTCTTTTGCTCGAATGGCCTTGCCAAGCTCTCTGGTATTAAGAGAACTGTGACACAGAGCCATTAGTAGCTAAGCAGTGGTACTGCTTCTAACTCCAGTGCCCCCTATTAATGGCCTTTCTCCTTGCTGTGACTTCTATTTTGTATGCATACTGTTAGACAGTATACATTATCCCAAATATTTTAGAAATTAATGTACTGTATCAATATTTTAAAGAGCTCTGGAGTTTTTGAATGTCATTGTGAGAGGAGGCATAGGAGGCAAGAGTTGGAAGAGGTTTGGGCTGTCTGCCCATTTTGGTCACAGATGTGCTCTATGACCTTGGCCAGCCGTGTAGAATTGCCTCAAGCTCAGACCCTTTCTTGTGCTGGGAGTAGTTCTGATGGCTGCAGAGAAGACTTCACATGCTGTGAGATACTGTTCAAAGCAGTTGAGTGTAATCTTTAATATTTTTACGATTTTTTTTTCTGTAAATCATTTATTTCCTTCACAGAGGTGCTAGATATTAGCGGAACATTTCACATTCATAAAGGAAAGGGCTCTTGCTCTAGCAAAGTGGGTTATTGCTGTGTGGAGAATGTGAATTTGAGATCTAAGCAGAAGTTTTTCAGCAGAGTGGTTTGCACCAAGTCTAAGTAACTCCAATTTCACTGTCTGCAAATTAAAACCTTTCAGTGAAATCCAGCAGCATGTGGGGATTATCCAGGCCTTGTCTGTGGTGGGGTCAAAGGGTAAAGTAGAATTTCATGGTATTCCCTGGGGTTCTCTTCCTTTTGCAAAATTCTGTGTGAAAGGTGTTATTTTCATTAACTATAGTAGAAAACCCAAACAAAACCACAAGTCTGATAAATATAATTATGTCCAATTTTGCATGCATTTTTGTTGTAGAGTGGGAGAATTCAGAGTTTTGATTCCAAAGCTCTCTGTACCCAGTAGCAAGGCCTGCCACTGTACATGGATTTTTAAAGCAACTGTATGAAGGAAATCGGAAAGATGGACAGAGGAAATACAAATCTCAAAACAACAACAGGAACTCATAAGGCTTGGAGGAAAAAAGAAAGGAAAAATTTGCTCTGTAACAATTGTATTTGCAGTTCTCATCCTTTAACCAGGACTTCTCTCTGTGCCTTCCCACTCTAGGAATTAAACTTCACAGCTTCAGAGTATTTGTTTTCTTTATGGTTTCTTTGTCCAGCAATTTAGAGTCCTGCTTCCCTGGACCGAACCATTAGGAGTAAATTTAACTAATTTCTTTAAGGGAAATCATTTGAGTGTGACTGAGAGCACCTTCTGGTTTTGCTGGCACTTCATGGGCCATAGTTTAGAGAGAAATCAGAGCATGTTCTGCATGAAGAGGCATTGTGGCCTTTCCAGTAGTGAAATGGGTACTGAATAGTAAAGTTAATTTTGGTCTAGAAGTCGGGGTATACAAGTCTGAACCACAGAGAGCAAAGATACTCTCAAAGAAAAAATGTGGTAGGGATTTTATACAAGGAACAGGAAGATATTTCAAAGTCATTGGGGAATTTAAGCTGTCGGGCAGTAATTGCAAAAATTGGAGTTGAGCCAGCATGCAAGGACTGGTGTCCCTGACTTTTACAAATGGCTCTATGAAATCTTAATGATGAGAAAATGTCAGACTCAGGCGTTACTCCTTAGGCAGAATATCATCTCTTGATCTATTCCAGGAGATCTTGTTGGTTATTTGCTCCCTCAATAAAAGGAACATTTCTATGACTCCCTAGCATAAACCCATCTAACACCTCTGGTTTTGTGGAAGATTCCCATTCAGATTATTTCACTATTCTAGGATATGAGATTAGAATTTTTTTATTTTTTTTTAAATGGTACAATAAACATATGTGAATTTAAAAGCCTTGCAAAATTGAAGAAATATAGAAGTTGCCTTCATTATAAAGTATCCTTAAATCAATTTTGCAGAAAGTTTAAATAATTTCTGGTGTTCTATAGAGTGAACATGGATCAGTAAACTGTCATCCTGCTATATTTGTTGATCAGCTGAGGTGGGAAGTCAGATCTGAATTTCTTGTAGAATCTTCTACCAATAGACTTCATGTGCAGTCTTACTGAAAAGGGCCATTAGTCTATATGGTTCTATGGGAAAATTTTCTCTCTGAAGAGTGCTAGAAGCAATTTAAAAAGAATTCCAAATTGTGTAGGTTTTCACTTAGATCAGAGGTTTGAAGACATAGAATGAAACTGCAGAATATCTCAAACATTTGTTGTAACTTTTGTCAAGATTAGACTGTCAGCTGCAGAGCTTTAAAAGAAAATATTACAGATCTTATTTTCTGCAACCCCCCTTTTTTCCCCTAAGCAGCATGGCAAATATGGTAATTTCATCATGCGTTCATCCTGCAGAGCACTTATAAATTTAAATAAATGTAATAGAGGTTAGGATGTGGCTGATGTCACTTGAACTGCTCAGTACACATTGACAAAAATCAGAACGATTTTATAGGTAAATTCTGATCTATCATCTCCTCATAGACTACAGCCATAGTATTAATGGAAAAAGAGTTATATTTGATCAGTTGTGACCTACAGCAGGAGCCTTGCCTAATGTATTGGTAACTTTCAACCTTTTTTCACTTATGGACCACTATTGGTTGAATTTAGTTTTTAGTATTGCAGGTTTAAATGTACTGATAATAGGATTTCTGCTCTTAGTTACAGATTGCAGACCTTTCATAAATATGGCAGAGCCCCTGCCAAGGGTTCACAGACTAAACCCTCAGGTTCACACACACACTTCTGTTGGATGGATGTCGTCCTTGGTTGGACTGACATTTTACAGCTCTTTGTGTGAGTGTGTCTGCATTGATGGAGTCATAAAAGAACAAGGAAATAGGTAAGTAAATCCTCACTCAACTTTTTCAGGGTAAACCTGTAAGTGTCCTCATTCTCACCTCAGTTCTCTCAGTTCCACCCAGTATCACCTACAGGCTGATTTCTGACTGCTGCTTCCACAGGCTGTTCCAAACATGTTAAGTGGTTTAAAACTGATGACTCCTTTATGCCTCAGCGTTGAATAAGCCTTCCACTAAAACAGACAACTGTGTGTAGTGGAGCTTTATAGTCGGGATATGTTTTGGTGCTTAAGTTTGCAAGAGTTACGCTCTGTAACTCTGTGTATAAACAGTTGCAAATAACGTTACTCCTTTGTTCTTAAGCTCTTATTCAAGAATATTGCATTGTTACATTTTACTGTGCTGAAGTCAGAAAAATTAGGTAGTGCTTGCAGCTGAAAACGCTGGTTTATTTTAAGGTTTTATATGCATCATATATTTTTAAAGCAGTGAACTTGTAATTGCAAGATACGGCTTTTGGGTCTTTATCTCACACAAGATCCTCCTGCAAGAGTGGGAGGGATAGCAATTTTCACTCATTTCTTGGTGCACTCCAGGTCCAAGGCACTTGTATGTCAAAATCTAAAGTGGGTTTTTTTTTTCTTAGAAAACAAAGGACAGAACAACAACAAAAAAAAAACATCAGCATACACTAAAAGTTTCTACAAATAGAAATTAAATAAATCAGGTGAGTCTATTACTTCTTTCTGGACATAAAAAACAGGATCAGAAAGTCTAGAAAGACAGCAGAAGGGCAGAAAAAGAGCAAAGATGGGGGAACTGTGTGGGGTTGTGTACTCTCTCCCTCTCTCTCTCTATATATATATATATAAAACAGCTATAATTTGAAAGTTACCTGGAAGAACTTGTTCTAAACAAAAGAAAGATGTGCAATTTAACTGGGAAAGTTCACTGAGGGTTTTTTTGTCTATGAAAAACAGAAGAGTATAAAGGAGAGAAGAGAGTGAACCCAAAAACTACTGACAAAATTGTCATTTGGCTCCCCTGAGAGGGAACACTTGCAAGAATATGAGACAAAAAGGTCAGAGAAATAATAATTGGAAATGACTATTTATAGCCACTACTGCATACCTCCTAGGTGTTTTAGCATATGAAAATGCAAACTAAACCAGGAGAAGTTAGTTCAAGTAAGAAAGGTCAAGGAAATAGTAATTGCTGAATGGAGTTAATTGGATCTTTGTGCAATTGTTGGAGTGGAAAAACCATTTTGTAGGTGGGAAAAAGCTGTAGGAAACATAGAAAGTATTCAGATAAATACATTACTATACTTCTAATAATATTTTTTTGTGTCTTGCATGAACATATTTTGGATATGGACGGGAGGAAAGTGGTGCAGGCCCACACCCTCTTTGCAGAGCAGAATTACTGAAAACTGTGTTCCCAGTGGAGGTTAATGAAAGTACAGAGATGAAAATGACTGAAGAAATCTCAGGTTTATGCTCTGGGCTAAGGGAATGAAACGTACAATGATTATTATTGCAAGACCTTCATTGAAGGCATTTACTAGAAGTTACACTTTAAAGAGCAAAGCAAATCCAGATTCCAACTCCAGTCCAGCCCCTCTGCAGGAAAGGCTGCAGCCCTTGGCTGCTGTTCAGCCTCTTGGCAGAGCAATTACCTTGTCCAGGGGCTGAGCCACTGCAGGCGCCGTACTTGGGCAGGTTGTCTGGGCGTGCTTGAACCAGGTCATCTTTCTTTGTTATGCTGGTGATTCCACACTGTTTTGACCATGGCTCAGACTCACTGAACTTTAAAACAGCGCTGCTTTGCTGAGCTGTTCTGACTAATGAGCTTGTCTGTCTGGGGGAGGTACCACACTCATTGCTCTTCATCTCAACACAAAGCTCTCCCTCCCTGCCCGCCCCCGGGGTAGTGCTGACTGTGGCGCTTTTAAAGGCAGAATTGAAATCCTCACACTGAGCTTTCTTATGAGAGCTCTGAATGCCATCAAACTTTCATTGTCAGGTACTCTTTGAAAGGAGTAGTACTGTACCCACCGTTGCAGACTTCTGGTATCCTAGCTGCCTGCAAGCAATGTGGGTCAAAGACCTAGTGTTTGAGTTTTCCCTTTCCCATTGATCTCTTAGACTTTAAGAATGGTAAAAAGAGCTGGAAAATATCACTAAAACTTAGAAATAGCAGTTGAAAGCATTTAATCTTTTCATGAACATTAGTAATTGCAGGGGAACCACGTCTGCCCATCACCCAACAGTCTGGGATAGTCATAATTGCAGCAGATTTTATGTATGTTAATGTCTTTGTCTTTTTCATGATTGATTTTTTCAGATGTACATTTTTTTTCTCTCTGTTTCATGGGAGAGGAATAGATTATTTATACCTTTATAATCATTGAGCAAAAACCATTGCTTGTAGCATTTCAGCTATAAAGTTTTTCAGTCATAACCTTTTTTGGTGTAATTAATTTAAGTAGTGCAAGAATTTTCAGTCTGTGTATCACTATGTGCATAAAACCTTTCTTAGAGACTTGCCAAATCTATAAATTCAATATTGTCCTTTGAATTTTATTTTGCTTTTTTTATTGGTTGTCATGGTGTTACACATTTTATAAGTGAAAGAAGCAACTTGTGAGTTGTCTGTTAGTATCATATGAATTTATTTTTAATATAACCCAAATATAACTTCAACTTTATTGAATTCTCTTTTTAATAATGTTTGATTTATTAAAAAAGACAAGGCTGAAGTGATAAGAGCCTTGGAGCAAATTGATATTATTTTAACTAATTCACTTCAATGGAGTTAGATTAGCAGGTAAAATAATACAAGGCACTATTGATTTCATCCATGCCACTGCCATTAACTTCCAGTTCTGGAGACAATAAGCAAACTAGAAGTTAAACTGAAAGTATTTCTCTGGTTTAACTGGAGTTTCCAGATTATCCTTAATTCTCTTTCCAGCTTCACAGTTCAGGAACCTTGTGCCAATAACCAGTGAACCAGAATTTTCTGCTGCGTGAAATGCTACCAACTGGTTGACTCATCAAAACCAATTCAGGATAATTTCTGGGGTCTTTTTGCTGTGACTGGTGAATATGGACATGGATTTTACACACATCTTGGTGTCTGACTGCCTGAAATCATGAATAACAATCATGAGAACCATTGTTCATGTGAGAGAAATTCATGATTCTGTATGCATATGCTTTTTCAGTCCTTTTCTTCTATAATAAAACTCAGCAAGTCTAAGTAGCGTGACACAATAAGTAGGAAATATGGCAAGGGCAGGGCTGTGAAATGTGCTTCTTTATACAGAGTTTCTTGTTAAGGGTGCAGTACTACTGAAATAGATTTATTTAGGTTTACATTTTAGAGTTTTATTGTCATGTTGTCTACAAAAAGCAGTTCTGTCTGATGTTCTGATTTTGAAAAGATTTTGCTTACTCTACTTTGCAAGTTTTCCTTTGAACTAACTTTTCTTTCTCTGTTGGAAATGATAGGAAAAATTTGTTCCCATTGAGGAAATGGTTTTAAAAAATACAGTACTAAAATGAAATATAAATCAAGCAGCAGCTGATGAACCAGTGAATGTCTAGGACATGTTGATGCTGGATTGTTTAGGAGGAAAACTGACCTCCACGTGGGAGCCTTTAAGACTAGCAGAGAACTCTGAAGTACAGAAAGGGAACCAAGAGGAATAAGAAGCTGGAGGACACACAGAATGCTGCAATGTTTTCCTATTTATATTTTTAAATTTATATGGGTTGAGACATAGAAATCTGAATGTCTTCTGGTGAATTTAATTATGAGAATTGCCTCATAACTAAGTGACAGAAATGTCCCAAGGGAAAGACTGGATATTGAACTATGTGATCTTTCCAAAAGTATCTTGCACAGGCTCCTAAGAGCTATTGAGGACACAGGAAAGAGTGATTGCAAGCAGCTGAGAAATTTGTCCTTTCCATTCATAATAATTTTGGTAATTCTGAATGTATAATTTGCACTATGAAAATGTTGAAACATGGTTTATGAACTATACAGAAGACATCTTCTAAATAACAAAGCTGTTTCTTTTGCCCAACTACCTGGTATAATTTTTTATACACTTATAAAGAAAAATGTTTTTGGTGTCATGCTAGCCAAGTTCAACACAGATAGAGTTCATGGTTTTGTTTGTTTTCTGCTCCAGGAAAATTTTTGTCCTTAATGTTATATTTAATGCTCCTCAAAGTTTCTTTTTCTGGCTGATGACCTCTGTCCTTGTAAGTGACTTTTTTGGGTAGAGCAGCATCAGATTCTTTCCAGAGGTTCTGGTACTTCTCAGTTGTAGTTCATTGTTATATTTACCACATCACTAGTGAAGAGGAAAAAAAACTAGGTTGTAATCTTCCTTCTGTAGATCCCTTTTAATCTTCCTGATGTATTTGAACTTCATGGTGTTTAGTGCTTCCTATATTTCACTTGCTATCAGTTTTGGTCTCTCAGGTGGCCATCTCATGGTTTATTATGGTTATTCTAAAGCACCAATAGTGACCTGCATTCTTAATCAATTGCTGAACTTAATTATTCCATATAAATAATTTTGATCAATATCATTCTGTCCTAAAACTCTTGATGCACTGAATAACATTTTTAAATCTCTTTCTCCCTCTGAAAGGGATTGAAACAAAGGCAGGACCAGCCATAATTTGTTCTTCTTTAGTGACAGTATTTTGGAAGTAAAATATTAGAGATCTATTGAAATATCAATAGATAACAAAACAAATGGAAATCTGTCCACTTTCATTCATTGGAGCATGATGCCTGATGTAGTTAAAAGGAGAAATTGATGTTCCTAGCAGCTGGACATAAAGCAATGCATGTTCTCCTGTTCTAGCCTCTCAACATGAGAGAAATGGCAGAAAAAAGGCAAAACAATTTGTGGAGTGGTTGTTGGTATTTTTATTTCAGGATAGACCTCCAAAAGGTAAAAGATTGAAAGACAGAGAAAGAGAGCAAATGAGAAAGAGAGCTGCATTAAACCAAGGGGTTTAATATTCATGGTGGTACTGTAATATACACTCTGCTGGGATATCTTCCTCTTTTTGCAAAAGAAAAAAAAAAAAAAAATCAAAGCCTTTTTTTGAAATGTTATTTTCCCCGTTGTGAGATCAAAGTTTCTCTGTTGCTGTGTTCCTGACAGCATTACAGTAGAAAGGTATGTTGTCTCATTTAGCAAAGTAGCCTCATTAATGTAATTCTCTTTAGGTTAGTGTTCTGTCAATTACCAATATTGAAAACATAAAATGTTTTATTTTTTTTTGTATGTGAAAGAAATCAAATATGCATGTTTATTCGTCCCATAACTCAAATTAGAGTAAAGACAGCAAGAAAGGGTCATCACATGTTTGAAGTAAAATAAAATTTTTAACAATTTACAGCACAATTTGAAAACAATTTTTCCTCTTTCAAGAAAATTCCCTAGGAATTTCTGTGCTATGTCTGCACTATTTCTGCTTTTTTTTTTCCTATTGCTGCCTGTTTATGCACTGTCAAAATCATATGGTTCATTTGCAGATGAGGTCTTCTGGCTGGGCCTGGGACCCAGAGGAACAAACACCTTCCCTTAGGGGTGCTCTGTGCCCAAGGGCAAAGGCATCACTTGTGGCCCTTTGTGAGAACACGGCATGTGGGTGGTGATGGTCCTCCCAGCCCAGGGCTTGTTCTTCAGCAGTGGTAGCAGGAGATGTGGTTTAGGGAGACATCAATGAACTTGTTAATGTGGAGAGAGAGAACCAAACCCAACAAGGCTGAGAGAATAATGGATATTATGAAATGTAATTCTTGTCAAAACTGATTTAGGAAAAGGAGACAATAATTGAGATAAATGACTATGCTCCACTGCACCTCTTCCTCCCTTCCTTCCAACCCCCCAGCACTACAAACACAGATGAATGTGCTTTTGCTTTTTTTAGAGTTGGCTCTTTGTCAAGGTTGCCATTTCTTGACTTTCTGATACTGTGTTGTAAAGCTCTAGTCAAATCCATTGATGTTGCATCTGGAATATAAGGCGTGACTTCCAGGGCTTCTCTTATGCACTAACCGACCAAAAATAGTCACGTGCACTTCAATAAATGCAATCATTTGGAGTTCATGTGATTATAATGAGAAACAAATTTCATCAGGCAGCAACCAGAGACTCCCTACAGCAAGTAGGAATGCTGGGAAAATCTGTATTGAAGAACACAATTTTCTCCTGCGTAAGTTTTAAGTGGGTTTGCTTTTTACAAAGTATCTCTTTCCATGTCAAATCTTTAATGTGATGTTGGCTTAGAAATGCCTGAGCAAGCCCAGGAGATTGTAACTGCTGGCATGTGAGGAGTCATCCCTTAAGGTTGTCCCCAGACTGGTTACTGGGGCCAGATGTGCTGCTCTGTGTGCAGACAGGTGGGACTGAGCTTCCCTTCATTCTCATTTCCTGGAGTGGGGTGTCCTTGGCAGAGATAAATTCAGTGTTGCAAGATCGTGGTTTAACCCCAGCCAGCAACCAAACCCCAAGCAACAGTTTTCTTCCCCTGGAGGTAGCCCTGAGATGGGTCTGCTCCCATGTACCTGTTCAGAATTTCTGAGCACTGAAAGAAACCCAAGGACCTAAGAAACCCAAAAGTGTCTGGTAGAAACACAGATAAATTTCAGAAGAGCAACTTTTTAGAATCTTCTTCAAGGTGAAGTTTGTAGAGATGCATCTACCAAAAATGACCTAATCTAAAGAAAATTCGATTGACTTCTCAACAATGCCAGATTTGGGCTCTGACTCAGCAGTGGTAATGTGAGTAACTTCCACAGGTCTAGTTACTGAAGTGCGTTTTAAGAACTGGAGCTTTGGAAATCGAAGTCCGTCATTTAAATGCAGGAATAAATGATTCACAGTCTTCTAAAATAACCCAGAAAAGCAGCAGGTTAATTTTGATATATAATACTGTCGGGACACAGGGGGAAATGATCTGTTACTACTTCTGAGCATTCTGAAGGAGCTGAGTCAGTGCTGGAAGGAAGTGTGTGTGTGTAGCAGGGAAATGGCCCTTGCAGCTGGGCTTCTTCAAATGTGAGCCCTTCCCTTTCCTTTAGCTGCAGTGTGGAGCTCTGGTTTCTGCAGCTTGGGGAGTGACCAGAGGCGAGGTCTCGTGGCTGTGCTGTGTTGTTTGTCCCAGAGATGTGTCCTTTGGTGGCCATGCACTCTGCTCTGTGCCTCCTGCCTCACAGCCCAGCTTGGGCCCTTCCTCGGGGCACTGGGGCTGTGAACAGGGACCTGTCCCGCAGTGCCAAGTGCTCAGGAGCTTTGTGTTGGCCACCACCAAATTGCACCTTCTCCCCAGCATGTTTTCCAGAGACAGTTTGTCCTTTAGGTCTGGAGATCGTACCTGGTTTAAATCCACCCTTATAGCTACACCAGTCTGGCAGCAAACTTTATTTACAATTTGTAATTACCTTACAGCCTCATTACAGCAGACACCTGGTACTTGCTGTTACATTTAAGGTTGCAAAACAGTTTCCATAGCAACAGCTGTCTCTGCACACCATAATTTTGTAGAGCGTTTCTCTATTGGCTAAAAAAACCTCCACAATTGCTTTCTGTCCAAGGTTTAATTTTCCCATCAATCAATTCTAAATTAATTCGAGGTGAAATAATATATTTCTCATTAGAAAAAAACCCCAACCCAACCCATTTTCTTCTGGGAAAAACTATTGCAAAAATAGACAGGCTGAGGACTATTAGTGTTGCTTAGACTGAGAAAAAAAAGTTTCACTTTAATTTAGTTTTAATGAAAGTAAGATAATATCATGGGTGTATGAGGCAGTGATTTTTTGACCATATAGTTTTACTGTTTGTCCTTTTACTTGACTTGTTTGATAGCTTTAAATACGTACACTTTAAAAAAAAAGTAACATCTATCTATCTGAAAGATTAACTTTGTTTTTGAGACATCCTGCACTTTGAATAATAGGTGCCCAAACAGTAAACATGACCCAGTGTGTTCAGGCTGCATCCCTTTCACTCTGTGCTTGTGTATTGTTAGAATCAGTCAGAGTTGAAGCCATGCTGGGAGACTGGGAGCCTCTAGCTTTGAATTTATCCACTCTGACATGTATTAGACCCAGGATTTGCTGCTTTAAATGTTTTTAACTTAAATTTAGCAAACTGATTTTCTTGAGACTTAATTGACTCCTGAGGAAATCTACAAAGCAAATCTAATTTGAAGAAAAATATCACATTAGTTCTACCATTACTTGCATTTAATAAAATACATTGTAAACTGATATAATCTTATTATTGTTGTTTCAGGTCTCATTCTATCTATGTTCAACCATTGTTTCTTAATTCTATCATTTTTGGATTTCTTTGGTTTCTCAAGCTTTATGTAAACTCTTTGGATTGTCATTTTGGAGTATTCTGCACAGTCTACTTTGTTCAGTGTGGTAGATTTCAATCAATATAAATCCCATTTCAAGCACTTGAAAGACTTAAATCACAGACACATATGAAGACTCAAATTTGGGGGTGGGGGAGGGAGCAAATATATTGGGAGTCAAGATATATTTTTGTTCCTTTTAACAGTGCAAATACTATAAATATAAATCTGGAAATGCACAGTCAGCACTCGGAGTTATTGACAATTTCTTCTGCATCACCTTTGTACCCACAGCAGCTGCAGCAGAATTCCAGACCTTCCATTCCACTTTCTGGTTGCCAGCATGACCCCAAATGCCCTCTTATCCAACAGGAGGAGTCTTTTTTCTTTAAAAAATGAAGTGCAGGTTAATTGCTTATTTGTATCTTGAGAGATCAGAAGAAAATAACAGTGTTGTGTTGAAATTGTGTTTACTCTTTTTGTATATATGTTACAATAATTTTCAGTAATCTGAAGATATCAGCTTTATTGATGTCATGCAATAACTTCCTATTCAGGCTAAATGTATTTGTATCAGTTTTTATGCTACTATGCTTTTTGTGTGAGGGAGTAATTTGATGAAAATTACTTAATTATAAGTATAAAGTTGAAAGTGTTACACAGTGCAAAAAGTCTGAATACTAAAGCTGGTAACATTAATATAATGTGACCCTGTTTTTCATTTAGCAATAACATAATTATCACTGCAATTTCAGTGCATTCAAAATAAGAGGCTGCAGAACTTGGGCTGAAAATCTGAGATGGGTTCAGTGTTTTTGAAAGCTGTTAAAAAAATGATAGAGATTTCTGGAAGGAAATATATTTTCCAACATACTGCTGGTCTGGGAATAAATTCTGCTTGTAAGAGCACCAAAATACATATTTACTTTTAAAAAGACAAGTGATCCAAATCTTATTTGAATAAATATTCAGTTTGTCATTGTCATATTCTATTGGTGTTAACGAATGGTATATTTTGGACAGTTACATTGCACAGGAAATACCTACTTTTCCCATTGACATTAAAGAACATATTTTTTAAAGTGTCAGAGATACTTAGTTCTGTTGAAGTTCAATTCTTTTCACAATTTTGAACCATACCCCTTTAAATTGGTTGTTCAGTAGCAGATTAGCACAAAGGCACATTTACATTCACGTTTTCACCCTTCTTTGCATCCTCATCCATCAAGTTCAGACCCTCTGAGTTTTTATTATATTTTTATTGAAATGTTAGTATTTAAAGTGAGAGGGCAAAAGGCTCAAATATGTGAAAGGAAATAAATCATTGCCACCTAAAATATTATTCTGAAAAATTGAAAGGGGACATGGATCTTTTGCTGCTTCTGTGCAGATGATGACTTTTAGAAGCTGATGGTATTACTTAGCATCTGCTGAATGTGTCTGTGTCTTGAGCCTGGTGGGTTATTATTTTTCCATTATAGCTGTGTTCCTGGGTTGTTTTATAATAGTAACGTGGTTTTTGCAGACTGACACCACAAATTATGTGGCAGTATTAAACTATCTTTGCTCTTGGTGTTTGAATAACAGGAGGAGGTCAATAAAACAGATGAAAACTGAGGTTTATGGAGACAGTTCCAGCTAGAAAGGTAAAATGATGAGTGTTGCATATTCAACAGCAGGCAGAGTGTTCCCATGAAAATGAATATTCAGGAGAGGGAGCCTTTATTAATGAGACAGGACATTGAGTTAAATGGAAAAACAATACATTTTTTCTGAAAAAGAAGTAATTTCCTGGGTGTGTAGGCAGCTTCTGCAATTGCCTTTCTTCTCATTACTACATTTTGTGCAGTGTAGTTCCACTTTTTGTAAGATGATTTCTCTTGCGAAGAGTGTCTCCTAATGTTTGTGGCTTGACATTAGTGTTTGAAGTCTGAGGTCGCTTTAGGAAGTTTAAAAACTAAGAAATACTCTCTTTTCAATCCTCCAAGCAAGATTTTTGTTTTAAGTCAGGTAACTTGGAGGAGTCCAGGTGGACTGCACTGACACATCTGTGTTTGTCAAACTGCTGTGCAACTTTTTGAAAAGAGATCAGACTTTTAACAGGACCAGCTTGCTAGGAAAACATCAATTATTATATTTTGACTGCAGACTGGCATTGATATTTGAATCTGTATTGCCTAGTGAAAGTTATCTGTTCCAGGCTTTGCAGAAGGCTGACCAGTTTCCGATTCCCCAGCCACCACTTTTAGTGCTTACAGCACTGTAATAACACTGGGAACATTTTGTACTTGGGGTTTCCTTAGATTTTTAGGCTTGTAAAGGATTTGACAGTCGTTCAGAGAGCTTCTCAGCTAATTTGCTGTGCCTGTTGACTTGAAACTGTTGAATTTTTCCAGATGCTGCCATGCATCTTCTTTCATTACAGGCCATGCAACTCTGTTTTAAATGTAGCATAAAATATTTAGAAGCACTAAATTAATTCTATGAATTGATATTTTTACTACCTGTATAAGGCACCTGGCATATGCCTTGCTTTCTGAATTTGTTTTTAAGAGCATGATCTTGATGTCTGTGACCCCATTGCCTATTTGATTGATTCCTTCAGTGTCTAATATGAGCCACCAGCATTATAAATATTGTACCGTATTAGGTACAAAGGTATTAACCTTTTGCTTTGTACCTTTTTTTATGCTAGTACATTTCATTGATGATTAATAATTAATAACTACCATTCTGGTTTTTTTCCTTTGTTTTCAAATCTACTGCATTGCTGGCTTCCAGTAAGATTTTTCCAGTGTTGCAAATTTGAAATGTAGCATTCTTGGCAGGGATGTTTTTACTATTATACATACATAGGAAGTATAAGAAGGAAAAGGTTCTGGGAGATGGCTGCTTTATGATTCTTGTAATTTTTTTTTTTTGTAATAGCTTTTTTTTTTAGTGTTTCAGAAGAAAGAAGTTACAAAGTACATTGGGTTAAATAAATATTGCATTAAATCAAAATAATACAAAGAAACACAACCTCAAAAGGAAGCAACTTCTCTATTAAATGAAATATCTGAAAAATGGGCTGATTATACAAGAGATATTTTATTCAGGGGGAAAAGAGTAAAGTCAAGATTTTTCTTTATTTTTAATTTTAAGTTTCAACTTCCTAACTAAGCACAGAAGTCATGCAAATTAGGGAAAGGTGAAGAAATTGAATAATTTGAAAGTGAAACATTTTGTCTCATCTGGGAATCAGGAGAGAATTCAAGGAACTATTTGATATAGTCTCTCTTTCAAGTTTATTAAATAGGATTTTTCAGTTTTGGAACTTGCACTGGAAAAAGTTCTAGCTGATGTTAGAACTACTTGCTTTCTTTAAGGCATTGTGCTTCAGCTTGGAGGCATTTAAGGCAGTCACCTGACTGGAGGCTGACCAGAGTTGATTTATTATGTGGATTGTTGTCTTGTTTTTTGATATCTGTGGAGAGCAGGGCTTGCTAATTATATACCTTAACTTAGGTTGAAAAGAAATATTTAATGATGCTTTTACCAGAAATATCAGATGAAGTTTTACAAAAAGCAGATTCAGTAGAATGACATTCTGTGCTATCAGCAAGCTTTTATTGTGTGTGTATGGCCCATCTGGCAATGCCAGGCACTTATCAATATGAGGAACACAAGCAATCTATTATTCACCCTGGAAGCTCAGTTTTTTCCCAACTTTAAACCACTCTTCTGGAAAACAGCTTGGTCCTCCTGAGCTGACAGTTATAGAGGGTCTGGTATGTGTGAGAGCAACTATTGGACCCATTTCTTACGCATTTATTTAAGTATTCCTTTTGGTCTTGTGTCTCTAAAATGTACCTGGACATACTTAAACTTCCTTACAGTTTAGCTGTGCACCAGTAAAAAAAAAAGGTACTTGGCTTCCCTTGGCAAGTGACTCCCTGCAAACCTCCTGTGTCTGTACCTCTCTGCACCAGAATGTCTGTCCTCATCTTCTGCCCCATACTTCCCTTCTGTTGCTTCTTTCTAGAACTGAAATTGTGTTCTCTGGATTTTAACACAGATCATTCTCCTTTCTACTGTTCTGACAGGAAACACATTGAAATAAATCCTCATGATAAGTTTCATATTTGCATTTTTTTCAATCTTTTATAGGATAATTTTCTGATCCTAGTGATTTCCCCCCTCATTTTTATAATTTCTTTCCTTTTCCTGTGCATTAATTCTGATGCAATTTCTCACATTCTTCCTTTTCAAAGAATTGACCTGGTACAGGAACCCTCCACATGGTCACTGCAATGAAAAGCAACACAGATAATGTACTTAGTTTCTTTATTCATAGTTCATTCTTCTGGTTTTGGTCCAAAAGGTCACTAGACCCACATCTAAATAGTATAAAAAGCCTCGGGATCAATTAATACAAAGCAAATGAAATATCTAGTTATAAAATATGTGGTGGCACAATCTTCCAGTAATGAATTATACCCCAGGAGTGGCTAGGAATAGTCCTGTAAAAAGATAAATGTAACTGTTACTAAAATACTCTCTATCTTCACTGTTGAAGTAGGTCAGGCTGGATACTTACTTCTTCTGTTTGGCTACTTTTTTCCCACTTGATTTTGGAAACATATCACATGCAAACCATCAATTAGTAAGTTGCATAAAGGTTTACAGAGTGACAGAAACACTGCTCTTTCTACTGTTGCAAATAGCAGTTTCTGTGTTTCAGTGCTGAAAATTTGCACTTCAACATGCCTCGAGAAACACTCAAAGGAAAACAATCCCATTTGCTAGAAATTTTTCAAATGTAATATTTCTGAATAACTTCATACAATTCGGAAATAGAATGATATGTATGTTTGCAATAGAGTCAAGACAAGAAAAAACATTTTTTTAAGATATTATGGGATGGCTGAAATAAGGAGAGCTTGGTCTCCTTGTTTGGAGTAGATGTTATCTCTGAGAAGTAAGAGCATGAGGAATGCCATCTGGCCTATGGAAATCAGCCACTGAAATGATTACAGTATCAAAGAAAACAACCTCCTAACCTTTAGCAGTGTGATGAATATCTTTGATATCCCTTCAAACAGGGTGGCAAATGAAGGGTTTGTTAGAGCAAGAAAATTCTCCTTATGAGAGGAGCAACACTCTCCTGTTTCATTAATGGCTCCTGCTCTTCATCTGATGCAAAAATCCTGGCAGTGCAAAGCTGGTGCTGAGTTACCCTCCCAGCCTCCCCTGTGATGGAAATGAGTGTTTACAGCTGCAAATGTAAAACCTCCCACAGACGTTCAGGGGTCTGTTCCTTAGATAGCTGGTGTTTCTCTTGGCACTTAAAGAACCTTGAATTCTTCTCTGGAGATATCAAAATATTGACTGTGACAGCAATACATATACCACAGTCTGTACAAACTGAATTTGTGTCACATCACCTGATAGAGGTGATACAGAGCCTGATAACCACACTGAGCATTCCCAGCTGTGGGAAAGCTTTTCTGCTCTGCTGAGAACAAGGAATGCCTGGATGGTTTGGAAATTATTAGAAAATAATTATCATTTTAGAGTGCAAGGCTTTTAACTTAGCCTGGTGATTGTGTGTCTGCCTCCCTCAGAAATGGGTGACAAACTCTAACCAAAGAGAACAAACTGATTCTGCTCATCCTACCCGGGTGATGCCTGTGTGCATCAGGAAAGGGTGTTACTGAATCCTTCTGTGCCATTTACCCTACTGACAGCCATTTCAGCTGTACATACAGAAAATATGGGAAGTAAACAAAACTCTTCTCACTCATAATTTTAACACTGGACTCTGGGAAATGAGCAAAAGTTTTCAAGTTTGACCTTCATTTTTAGGTTGCCTGTGCTTTACTCTCTAATATTAGCTCTCTAATATTAGCCATTTGCTTTTTCTGGATTTGAGAGAATTGAACACCTGCTTTTTCTACCAATTACTACGGAAAGTAGTCTAGATTTGTCTTGAAAAAGAACCCCTCTGAAAACCAAGTAATGAAATTTGAGACATTTTTGAAATATGACTTTTAATTTCCTGCCCTTCAATGTCCCCGTCTGTGCAATGGCCATCCCAGCTGGATGTTGAGGAGGCTTGTCAGCTTAGTAATAAAGTGGAAAGAAGTCATTAATACTGTTCTCAGATTGCACTATGAAAACTCAGAGAGTAAAAGTCCATGGTAATTCCATTTCCCCCACGGAGCTCTTTTCTTTCTGCTCTGTCAAGGGAAAGACTGAATTTCTGTCGCCCTTCAATGGGCTTGCCTCTAAATCTCACAGACAGTGGGTGCTGTGCAGAAACTCAATCTCCATGGCAGTTAAGTGCCACTGGTGACTGTGTAATATTTGTCAGCACAACCTTAAGGGTTCTGTACCGTCCACTAAAGGATCCAGTGGAAAAGATGGATATCGTCTCACGCTGCACATCTCCATCCTTTCAGGCCCATCCATCAGCGTGTGTGCAGAAAGCAAGGAATATGTGTTAGCAGAGTGGCCTCTATCAATAACACAGGATCGGGGCTCTCTGTGGGGAGCCTGTCCAGGCCCATGTTTGTCCCCTACAAAATGGTTGTGATGTTGGTCACGTAGCATCTACTGTGTGTCCAAAAGCATCCCACTGTGAACTTGCTGGGCCGGTTGTCAAACACATTGAACTCTTCTAATTGGAATACTTGCATTGAATAGTAAAGTCCCGGGTCTGTATTTACCTTTGCAGTGTCTAATTCACTCTGTGTGAGGTTTCATTCAGGCCTCAGGTTTGTAGGAGTTACAAACCATTTCCTTCATTCTCTGTTAAATGCAGGAGTTCTCATTTTAAAAATTATCTTTTGTGTGTTGAAATTCAAATAGTTTGAACCTCAAATAGCCTTTGTATTTTACATAATTTTCTCCCTGAGTTTTGGTGAAGCAGTGAACCTGCAAAAAAAGGTGAAGTTGTTTAGCTGACCAGCCTGTGCAGGCCTGTTTTTGAATAAACATTCTATTTCTTCAGCAGCTGAAAGTTTGTGGAGATTTTGATGATAGAAATGAAAGGCACCTTGTCCATGCACCAGAGAAGCTCAGAATGCTTTGCTGGGAACTGCAGACAGAGGCAGATTGTTGTGCAATGCTGGACAGCTTCCAAAACTTTTCCTTCAGTGCACCTGTGCTCCAGGTAGAGTGACCCATTCTTTGCCAACTTTTACATGGAGTTAATTTATATGGGACTCCATTTACAAAAGATTAGGTTTTCACACTCTTGATTGATCAGTCTCAGGTCTCTCAAAAGTATTGCATTCTTGGTAATGTGTCTGCTCAAACTCAAAATAATATAGCTTTTTGTCATTAATAGTTTCTGATTGACAGATTTGAGTTTCTTGTGGCTGCAATAGCCTGAATTTCAGATGTCTGAACATTACAAGCTATACTAGGAAACCGCATGGAGAAAAATTTCCAGTTCTAAGATAGGATTAGAGACAGAAGAGGTAAAACAAACCTAAAAACTATTTGATTTTTTTCTAAGTAAGGTTCTGAATAATTCATTTATTTTACTTGTTCTGTTTGAAGACAGAATATAGTACTTTGATAAATAAAATAAAAAAAAAATAGCAGTAGGAGAAGTTGTCTTCTTTTTATTACTTATTTGACTCATTATGTTATTGCCTGGAAAATCAGCAATAACTGAGCAATATTGAGGACAGCTTTGCACACATTTACCCTCTTATGTAGAGTGTCCAGCACATTTGTGATTACTATATTGATCCCTTAGATTTATACAAGATAATCCCACACACACATATGTTTGTAGGTGACTATAATAGTTCTTCCATTATCAATCTCTAAGCATTGTTTGTTAATTTCTGATGAAATTTCATGAACCTGTCTCTGTTGAGAACAGCTGTGCTGCAACTGGGATACAAATGGAAAGAATTCATGCTTGATCCTGCTTGCGCATGTTGGGGTAAATGAGCTCCAGTGGGGTGGTGGAGCTGAACCCACCCAATCTGACTGTAATTGGTGATATAAACCAGATAATTAGAGACATGATAATTGGAGATGGGGAAACCTCTTTAGCAAAGGGACTCATTTAAGTGGTTATGTGTCACACGTTGGGACACGAAAGAATGAGGCAGGCAGCAGGAAGATCAGCAGGAAAGTTCTATATTTAATTTTCTGACTCCATCTTACATACAAAATCATCAGAAGGCACAGAATTGGCTACATAGGTTGCCACCTCTTTGACCTCGTTGGTGAAGACCACC
Organism: Sinosuthora webbiana; assembly: GCA_013397395.1. Lineage (NCBI taxonomy): Eukaryota > Metazoa > Chordata > Aves > Passeriformes > Sylviidae > Sinosuthora > Sinosuthora webbiana. The sequence continues at coordinate 194,979 of VXBN01011497.1, forward strand.
ATCAGTCACCTTTCTCCTCCCAGAGGAGAAATATGTAAACAAAAAGATAAATTCTAAAAATATACATTGTTTTCTTGAAGCTGCATGAGAACAAAATGCAAACTCTGAAAAGCAGGCAAAGTTGGGGCGACAGTTATGCCTTTGGCCTCTCTGTAATGAAACTGCTTGTGGAAAGATGACTGTATTTTAATAACATCAGATTTCATAAAAACAAAAAAAGAAGCCATTTGTCCATCATGGAATAGAATGTCATAATTCATATTCTGGGGAAAACAATGCTGGATTTTAGATCCATATTTGGATCAAAAATCTATCACCATCTATTTCCATCTTAAAGCCTAATTAGATACATAACCAGAGCAGCAGCAAATCTACTGATATTACAGCTCTGATATTACGGTTACTCATTTTTTATATTTGCATGATTTCAGAGTAATCTCAGGGGCAGTATTATGTGAAAAGAGAGACACTATAAGTGACCCAAGGCCATCATGGTAGTGCCAGTTAGGAAAAACAGACAGATTTTTTAATATTGTATTTTATAGGCAGTTGGAAATGCTCCCAAACAGCTTCAACTGTGAATACAATTCTCTGTTTTAGTAACCTGTGGGCCTCCAGAAAGCAATGAGAACAGCATGGCTGTTCTGGAAATGCTTTTCTAGGCAAAGTATAGTGATGTATTCACACAGTATTTTAGTAACACAGGAAGAGCTACAAGAGAGTAGCGCAGGAAGATTGTTCTGGCTTGCTTGATGATTTGCTTTCCCCCCCATGTAATATGTGAATGAATAAAACCATAACACCACCAGGTTTTAAGGATTACTTGTGATTTGGATGATCAAAAGAAGTTTTTAATTTTTATTTTTAATTTAGGACTGTAGTTCAAAGTTCAAGTTTATAAAAAAGTTTGTGGTGGACTGCTGTTTGCTTTATTCCATCCGTGATTATCAGTGTGTAGCAAGTTCATTCTGAGTTTAGGCAGGAAATTCAGGCAGTGAAATCTCCACAGAGCTTTGCATTTCAAAAGTAGAAAAAACCCAAGTAAAAGCAACTGCAGAGTAAGAGCCTCATGAAAGAAATCTATTCTGAGGAGATCTGTTACAAGTAAGGTGGTGAAAGGATGACATCAGTTGCAACACAAGTACTTATGGAGGGAATATTACAAATGACAGAATCTATTGAACAGGACCTTCTGCTTAGACTGCCAGTCAAGCTTGTCTAATGGTAGTAAAAATGGGAGAATGAAGGCCTGAATTTAAAGGAGGCTTCAGCAAAGCAATTGCAGTAGTCAATTACTTTGGGTGAAATAGGTTGATAAGAACAAAAAGCGTGAATACTTGCAGGCTATTTTGATGCCTTAGTGATGTATTTTCTTCTTTTACACATCTTTCTCATCCAAAATCTTAGTCACAAAAGATATTTTCAAGATTTTTTCTTCATTTCTGGTTGGAATGAATCTCTAAATATTTATGTGAAAGATACATTTATATGTCAGAGGAAAGGTAGACTGAAGCCTGTTTACGGAAGATTCATTTTCATAGCAAGATAAACCTTGTCTCTAATTTCTAGACAAAATTAACTGAAGTTGTTTGCCTAGAAGATTCAGGTCTGGAAAAATCTCAAAATTTTCCTTTATTAGTGTGCTGACTGTGTCTGTTACTGTATGAATAATTTATATAGGTCTGGAGTCCCACTCTGTATTTTATTGTCTTTTGAGCAAAAGTAATAATTTTAGAAAATCACTAACCAGTCAGATGGTTAAAAATCTGGGTTTTTTCCCTGACTTAAATCACTCTGGATGCTCTTTAAGTGGAAGTTATGGCCCCTGACTCCACTGTCTCGATGCAAAGTTTGCACTTCATCTGTGCAGCCTCATTGCCTTGAGATTTTGCCTGAAAATTATAACTGAAAGGTGCTGGAAGCCCAACTTGGGCACTGATTGTATGTGACAAGCAGGGTAGAAATGGGCTTTCACTCTAGATCTGTGAGCCAGTAAGAATAAAAACAAACTGCTCTTGTCTTCAGGAATACTGTGGAAACCACTGATATCTAAAAGTAGTTATACTGAATTTATAGTTTTGGATTCCAAGTTTTTCTTTCAACTTTTTTTTTCCCCATGAAAGTTCTGCTATTGGGACACAAAAAAATTTCACATTTCCAAACGGGAATCGTTTACATAAGAAAGTCCTTCAAATCAGGGCAATGTCTTGCACACCTGCAAAACATTGTGCAAGCAGAGGTTTCCCTGCTCATGACAACTCATGGGTTAGTCCAGCCCTGCAGCTGCAATGTACATACAAATGGGAAAATTCAAAACTGCATCACCTGTCTCATTGCACTCGCACTCACTGCTGTTGGGAAACTGCATGTTTTCCATACTGTACAGCACAAAAACCTGGTGGTTGTGGGGGGCAGGCAGGTCAGGTCGCTGGCTGACCCACACGTGGTTTCCACTCTGGAGGTGCAGAGAGGCACCGGGACCTTAAATGAAACTCTCACACTCGGTGCAGTCCCTCCCAGGATGGAAGTGCAGCTGCCTGTGCTGGTTTATGGGGCACTGCTCCCACATGTGCCTCCTTTGGATGTAACTGCTCTTTTCTACTAAAACCACTAAATGCCTATCAAATGGCATCATTCTCTGTATGAAGGACACTTAAGGGAGTGGATCCTCATTCATACAACTTTGATTTTTAGATCATTATATAAAAAGCTCATGAATCTTTACCAAACTGCTTCATTCAGTGAAAACCAGAATTGATTTCCTTTTTTCACTGTGAGGCTTGTGCTGAACAGATCAATGTTTAAGCATGTCTGAAAACAAGGGTCATAAATCACCTACTTTTGTACAAACTCTTGGGAATTCAGTAACAGGTTTTTAAAGCCTGTAAGACTAATGTTACATAAGGGGTATATCTAGTTACTATGCTGTAAAGTATTTTTCTCTACTAATATTTATGTGTGCAACTAGGAGAGGTTTCACTTGTTCTATTATTTTGTTTTGGCTCAAGACATTTACTGGCTTTTTAAAAATTGAAAAACAATGAAAAAATACTTCAAACTTAATTTTTTTTTTAAGTTTTTATGTCTGTCCTTTACGAAATTCAGCGTTTACCTTATGTTGGTTTAATCAGTTACTTAATTTGTATTCCATTCCCTCCTAAATACTTTGCTTGGAGTCAAAGCTTTACTATATTAGATGCAATGGAAATGTGAAGGAAGAGGTCAATCTGGTTTTACCATCTGCTACTTGGCCTTATGAATATGACTTCAGTTTATGCAGCACACACAGTTCCTGTCATATTAAAAGCAGTGTTCTTATTAATTAGCTACACACATGGAAGCCCTTGCCTCAAGTCTCAGAGCTACATAGTTGTTGGAAAGAAGCTGTTCTCTATGTAAGGTTGTTTTGTGTGAGTTTGTGTGTGTAAGGAAGAGCTGCAGGTTAAAATGCATTCTGGGAAGGAGCAAAAGAAAATGACAATTACATCTCCATGGATATGGACAAGCTTCATGTACAGCTGGTCAGTTTGTTTCTCTTCTGAGAAATGAAATATAAAGAACAGATTTTGGAAGACATCTACCACAGAATTCCCTCCTCCAGGGGCTGGCTTCCCTTGGGTGTTGTGGTGCATGGGCTCTCCTCTGCCATTGACTCAGTGAGCAAACTTCCTTAGCTTGCACTTGTGTTTCAAGCTGTTAATAATGCATAACTTTGCTTTTTCTGGTGGGTAAATTGGGATGGTGGTGTCTTAGTTTGATGTCAGTGAGCAGACTTATAGGATTTTGCGTAACTGCAAAAGATGCAAGTTGCCCACGCTCTGGAACTGGCGAAGAACGTTTTCCTTGTTTTGAGATTCATCTTCTGTATTCACAAATTAGAGATTTTACTTACCTTTATTTTGTGCCAGACTTTTAAGTCCTCAACTCATGTAATTTTCTAGTACTGTCTTCTTTCATTTTTTGGGTTTTTATTTTATTTTACCCACACTAGTAATAAAATAAAGTTTTACTTTCTAATAGAGACCATGTTACATAGAAAATATTTAAACAATATGGATATCGAAAGTTAATTATGCAAATAATTCAAGTGCTCCACTGAGATCTTAGGAGAGTCAAACTCAATTAATCAGTAACAATTGAAACCTTATAGTTCTTATTGTGTTTGATTTTTACTGGGGAAAATAATTTTTGAATGAAAATGGCAATTATTTAATATTTAGTTTAAATTTCCATACAAACACAATGTACCCAACTAGGAACTTGCAGGCTGTGAATGAGCAAAATGAACTATGAACTTTACTAGTCGAAAAACTCAATAGCTTGTATATTAATGAGGCTTTATTATTGTCACTGATAGATAACATTGCCCATTTAATTCACTTTCTACCTCCCCCTATAAGTCTCCAAGTTAAATCCCTTGTGGTTTGCTCTGTAGGATATAGGGACTGTTTTTCAGATTTTTTGAAGAACAGAATAACTAGCCTTTTATTTATTTGGCCCATTAAAATGTCTTTCATATGGCTTATTCATATTAGTTATTTACCAGGTACATTAACACATTTGTCTTCTGAGGATTAAGCTTAATAATTGGGAAATATGCTTTCTGAGTAGTTTACTGAGTGTATAATTTATAATGTACAACCTATAATTTAAGGGACTAGACTGATTATAGAGAATTACCTTAAATCCCTTGGAATAGAGAGTATCAGGGTTTTTCTGAAGTCAGTATTAGGCATTATTTCTATCTAATGTAAACCCTGCATGTTCACAATGCTGATTACAGGCACCACAAGTTCTAGTGGGTTACAGGATTCGGGTTTGAAAGTGGAGAGAGATCATTTATGGCTGAATAGAGGGTAAAGTAGCCTGTTGGCAACCTTGTGTGTGTCATGATGGCAGTGAGAGGAGAGGGAATTTAGGAATGTTTGTTAGGGTGCAGGAAGGACTGCCTGATCCTAAAGGCCAGGCAGCAATTCCACACAGTGGGGCAGGGCTGAGTTACTTTTTATTTTTTGAGAGAGAAGGGTCCTGAAAATGGCACCAGCCTATTACTTTTCTGAACACATTTTCTAATTATTGGCCCTGAAATAACCAGCTCCTCTGCATTGCCTCTGGGTTGGCACAGTGAGAGACACAATTCTACTCACTCAGAGGATGGCTGAGATTGAAGGTCTGCACCACTCTGCCCAGCCTGGAAACACTCTGCAGAATTGTGTAATGCAGAATTTCCACGTGGAAAAGTTACTCATGTATGAACTTCAGGTACCTCTGGAGGTACCTGAGGGTTTTGAGTATTTCAGGTTTTGCTTCTGTTGCCTAGATACCTTTTGGATGTAGATTCACATTGTTTCCTTTAAAGCTTCTTTATATGTATTTGTCTAAACAAGATATGATTCAGTTGATAAGTCTCTCTGACTCTCCTGTTACAAAATGTCTTCCCTGCCTGTATGAATAGATTTAGTATAAAAATTTTGAAGAGATTTAACTTCTATTTCAAATTGATTTTTGAGAATAGATATATCTTTATTTAGATCTGTTTATTTAACAGACAAAGCAGAAGAATCACCAACTGGCAAACCAATCACTGTTAATTTGGTCTTCATGATATCACCCCCCCCACCCCTTCCCCCAAAATGTTGTTTCCACAGTCCGTCAAGTTGAGAAATGAAATTGAAACTTAACTGGAAATGACAAAGATGCTCTTGGAGATGAAATCTGATGAAAATCTATCAGTGTGGCAGAGGGAGATTGTATTTCAGCGCAGTTCACCTGTCTGAGCTAGAAGGACTCTGAATCTGCAGACAGTGACAAAATGCTGGGTCTATTATTTGCATATTTATATTAGAGCTGAAGCTTGCCAAATTTTAAATGTCCTTCCAAATTATAACCAGAGACAGAAAACCTGAAATGGGAAACAGTATGGTTTTGTGATTGGAGGGTCAAGTATAATATGGCTGCTTCCAGAAATCTCTGTTTGGGAATCTTGCAATAGGTGGATTTTTGTTTCAAATCGTAGTAATTAACTTTGATGAACTGTTGTTGTATATAGAACTTTCATCTGACATGTGTGACTTTTTACATAAAGATATATTCTAGTAGTGAATGAAAGGTTTCTTATATATAGACTCATATTCAGGATGATAGCAATACTGGTGGTAAATTCACAGATTAAGGAACAATGTGGCAACTAAAATTCAGGATACAACAAAACTGGAGGGGTGTGTGTGTGTCCCTGCCCTGTGTCCTACCAGTGATTCAGATCCTTTTGTTCAGTTATGATTTCACTCTTCCACTTCGTTAATAGGTCTCACCTGTGTCTCCCCTGCAGGTGCAAACCCAACGAGGCGCAGGTGAAAACAATCTGTTTTAAGTGATGTTAAACTGCCATGAGTGTGAAGAGCTGTCAACGTGTCAGTGTGGCTTTGGCAGCGTTTGGGACAGTTGTCGATCTTGTTCTGCACACAGAGAAGAAGCTCCGCACGCTCTCCAGCGCTGGGTCTTGCTGAGCAGGGTAAGAACCGTGTCTGTGTCTGCAAGAACCTGCACGTGCTGCACTTTTGATGCGACTTCCCTTAAGCCTCATGAACGCTCCTTTTGTGCTCGCTTTGCAAATGTTTGCATGCTCAAATTTGGTAGCAAAATACCAAATTTCAGCAGAAAAAAATGACTGTAATATCTGATGATTCAGTAGATGTGTATCTAAATAATTTCATTTTTTAAATGTATGAATGTTCTTGTTTTGGAGAGCATTTCAGACTTTTTAGGATTTCCTTCAAATATTTAGTAGTTTCTCAGGTATAATTCTGTAATGTTAAGCATGAGATGTTAAAATACATTTCTTTTCTATGGCAGCAGAAACTTTATGCTTTTATTCAAGGTCTGTAAATGAAAGGGAATGGTATTTATAGCTCTGTAATGAGTGTCATGGGAGACTGCTAGTCTACTTTATATCTACTTCATAATCAGAAAATGCACTGAAGTTTTATGACACAATATAAAATTGAAGGACATGAAGCCCTTTTTAATCTCATTGTTGTGAAAAGTTTAGATCTTTCTTTATCAATCAAATGGGCAATAAATAGATTCCTAATTATGTTACACATCTCAGTAGGACAGGGACACAGGCACCAAGTTTCATTACAAAAATTGTGTGTAAATGTGTATAATTGCTATACTGGAGCTCCAAATCAAGAAAAGATATTTAAACTTTAAAAAGCACTGGGAACATGTGTTAAATCCTCTGTAATCCTGCCTGGGGATGGTACATACAGAGCTCAGTGTTTCATAAAGCAAGAACAGTATTTTCTCAGCTGATCCACATAAATACTTCACATATAGAAAATTGAAGAGGAATTTAGTGTTATTTTAGCCTTCAACATTAAACTAAGAGCATGCCCATCAGTTTGAAAGTGCATATTCAAGCTGGAAAGTTCTCATCTCTTCTCCCTCTGGCACAAAAATGTTCCCAATCAGGCATTTTTAATGCATTGCAGTGGGAATTATTCATGTGTCAGTGTTCAAATAGGAAGGATGGTGATATGATCCCATTGTCTGAGAGGTTTTATTATACAAAAACCACTCAAAGAATCTCATTGTTGTTTCACCTGAACACTTTCTTATCTGAACCCTACCTCTATATCTCAGTTTAATTTCCTCAGATATTCAGCTTTCAGTCCTCTACCCTCCTGTGTACCTGTATCATAAATGTTGATGATCTGTATCCTTTTGGTGAGAGTCTATAGAGCATTTATTGCTTTATTCCAGCTTTCTCTGGCCATCAGTGCTAGTCTATTAAGATGTTGAAAGTGTTATAATGGAACATGCATTGCAAACAAAATGTAGAATAAAATGAACGTGTGTTTGTATGGGTAAGATACTGCAAATTGCTGTCATTATTTTTGATGTATGTATGCATGTTGAGAATTCAAAATATTTTTTATAATGCAGATGTAAAACTTGTGCCAGTGGATGTTAATCTGGTGGATAAAACCTCAAACCAATAACAGATTATTTGCTGCTGATATTCCACTGGCTTTCATATTTAAGTATGCATACAAAGAAGATAAAGTGAATGGAATGTATGTGGAGCCTTGCTGTTAATTTCTTTTTTATTTTCATTTTTTTTAGTGTATAAACATGATGCTGTCCCAGACACAGAAGGCATGTATTTTGTGGGAGTATCCTGTTTATCTTATACAAAAGACCTGTTCTTCTTCTATCTAGAAATGCCTTCTTGCTAGTGATTGATTCTTGGTTATTTTTAAAATTCTTGACCAAAAAGACATCTTCTGGAACTGTGTGTGCTTCAGATTAATCTTTGTGTTGCTCTCTGTCTCTTGGGTCAATGTTCAGGCCTTTGAAACTTGACCTGTGGAAGACACACTTCAGTAGTTTCTAAGAAAATAATCTGGGGAGAAACTCCTTTTCCATTTTAACTGAAATCTGCTAGCTGGAAATGATCACAGACCAGAAAAATAAAAAAATCCAGTGTTTTCATGGGAGTGTGTAGTGGTTTGAAAGGAAAACAAGTGAGACTCCAAGTCAGAAATACAATTTAATAGGAAGAAAAGAAAGAAAAAGGTAAAATAAAATAAATGCAAAGAAATACAAAAGACCACTGACAGAGTCAGAATACAACCTGATCAGGGTGATGGAAGCAGTCCAGATAAGGTGGTCTTCCTGAAGCAGTGATCCCGTAGAAAGGTCTGGTAGCTCGAGTCCTCTGGGAATCCAGTGGGTAAGCCCCCCGTACTGTCCCAAACCCCAGATTATATCCATGTGAGAACGCTTTGTTCCTCCCCCTGGGCGGAGCATCTCACAATAGGATGTAGGTCCTGCAGGGGGATCCTTGATGAGCCATTAAACAGAGATAACTCCCTCCACGAGTTATCTATGAGTCATGGGCAAGGTGTTGATGGCCCATCAACAGAAGATAACCCTGAGGGAGGGGCCCCCGGGAAGGGCACAGTCCCATGAAGATGGTGATAGAATACTTTGTGCCCAACCCAGGACAGAGTGATTAATAGAAACAAAGATTACATGTCTTTGAGCTTAAGATAAATTTTTTTTTTTTTGGTGTAGTTTTAAATTTAAAAATACTTTAGAAGCTTTAATTCTTAGGCAGTCTTTTGTACAATCTGCCTTTCATAGACTTATGAGCTAAATGCAAATTGATCCCTATTGCAATGAGAGGATAGGAAGAGAAAACCTTTTTATTCTGCCAGTTCAGCATAATGGCCAAGAGGAGTGGGCTCAGAAATTCTTCCTGCTGGCATTCCAGTTGTCTTCCTCTGTTCTGGATTCAGACCCCAAGAAGCAGAACGTTAAGCAAAGATCTTGTTAAACAATTCCTAATTAAATAAAATTATTTGAAGACTTTCTTTGGAAAGGGATAATTAGGTTCAACTTGTTCTTCACTGGTTCAAGAAAAATGCAAATAATTGTTTGATTACTGTAAATTTTTATGTTCAAACAGCCTTTCCTCACTCCCTTTTTATAACCAAAACATTTAGGATGTAGAAGTGTATATGTCACCCCACAGAAATGCCAGAGCTAGATCCTCAAGTGATGTGGTGCGTACCAAAACATAGTCACAGGCAGCTGTTTAGACAAAGCTCTATTTAATTTAAAATACAAACACAGTAAAGACGTGTGCAACAGAGGAAGCTGTTATTGATTTCCATGCCTGGTGCACTGCTGGTTTCTGACAAAAAGCTGATTAGAGACGTCCTGTGCTCAGGGCAGCCTGTGGGTGCTGTGCCTGGGGCGGGCTCAGGATGGTGCCCAGCCTTTGTGCAGCTGCAGACACAGGTAAAGCCTGGTGCCTGCAGGGACGGGCTCCGCGTTCACCAGGAGTTAATGCTGCAGCTGCTGGCGGTCACACCGTGGTTTGTCTTCGGATTTTCCTATTGCTTGGGAAGTAATTGGCAACAGGAGCTGGTAGAACATTTTCTCCTGAAATAAAATCCCCGTAAGATGAGAAAAGTCAGCCATTTCCTTTGCTGGGTGACAGTGCTGGGCCAGTTACATCCGTGAACAGAGACTGTGGCTCACAGCTCATATGGGTTTTCCCATAACAACTTTGCCCCAGAGTGTGTCCTGAGCATGTTGAATTAAGTCCTCAAGGCATGAAGTGACCGAGGCTGTCCTGGATCCTGCTCTACCTCCCAGTGAGCCTGTGGTGAGGTTGGGTTGGAGCTCCCTGGCTCCCTGCAGGGCTCAGCCTGGTCATGCCTGGCCCTCCGACCAGGGAGTGTGGGGGGAGCCCTGCCAGCTCTCGGGGTCTGCTGTGCCTCACTGGCCCTTCAAGCAAATTGTCATTACTGTCACATCACCACAGGACCTTCTGTTTCAGGAATAGTGCACTTCAGTGTTTTTAGGGCAAAGTTTTCTCAGATTTTCTGGTTTCATGAATTGAAAATTGAGAGAGACTGATGCTAAATCAGAATTAAATTGTGTTTTTATGAAAATCTATCCAACCTTTGAAGTCAGGTTTGCTGACCACAGGGAAGACTCAGTTCCTGGTATCTTGTAATTCATTTGGAATGCAGTTATACCGTGTTTGTAGTTCTGAAGCACAGTAAAAAGGAAAACTGATTTTTTTTTTCTGGTTGCATGTATTCCTTACTAGGTAGGTTTTAATTGATTGAGATGGCAACAGCTGAGCTACTTCAGTCATTTTTCTCTATCCTTATTTAGTAGTTTTTACATGATCGATAAATGCAAGCAAAAACTGATGTCTGTTCTCATAATGCATTATTGTATCTCATTTTTAGTCTAAAACTCAAAAATGTAGCAGGAAGAGAACAATGTAACAACAGTATGGAAGAGAACTGGAAAGTACTTAAAAAGTCTCTGCCAGAGGATAACTGTTTATGGTTGTGTGGGTTTTTGTTTTTTTTAAATTGTAATTTTAAATTGTATTTTTGTTCAGAGATATAGTGAGAGTCCTGAAACTTATTATTTAAGCTTCTGAATTTGAAACATTTTAGTGGTTTTAATAGTTAAAATGAAGCTGCTTTTGGTAATTACAGATATGGCTGTTTGGTATGGTTTGTCAGCCCAAACTGCTCATCAGGCTTAGTCTTGGGAATAAAATATGTCAAAATTATTCAAGACAGCTCAGTAGCAGAGAGGAAGGTCCAGCAATTGCCATTAAAATGTTATGGATGTGGTTGCAAATGACAAGGGGACAACCTTACACAAAGAAATCCAGACAGCACAGGAAAACCTTTTCCAAAAAACTGTAATTATTTTGACAGATTTTATATGCCAGATTTAAATTGCCAACTCTCAAATTATTATAACCATTGTCAGAAGAGATTTTACAGTTCTTGGACAGTGGCACTTCTCGTGGTGGGGGTGACAAGTCAGAATGCAGGATTGTACATGAGAAACTTTCTGCTGATTTGCTTTTTACACTTGCAGTTTGATCCAAAAGGTTTTCAGTATCTTGCTGGACATATTTATTGTTTTGTAAAGCTGTAGCAGAAATCACAAACTCTAGCGAGCCAGATTCTGCAGCTTTGCATATTTATGTTTATTCCACTGTATGTGCTCATTTATTTTACTTTCAGGATGTTGCAAAAGTGATTTTTTTTTCTCCCTTTACTCTCTCTCCTCCTTTTAGAAAGGAGTTGGAGGAATGTCAAAAGAAAATGGATTTTTTCGTGGTCTGTATTCATTATTAGATAAGTTTTCCTTTGAGATGTCATCAGGTGAGCTATTTCAGTTTTTTTTTTTTTTCCCTCTATCCTTTACTAGTATTTAGATGTTCTAATGTTTACTAATATTTAAATGATCCTTTTAGAAAGGAGGAGATAGTAGAGAGATATTTTTCTCTAAAAAATAATATTTGGAATACTTTTTCTTTAAAAAATCTCTGCTAGGACTTCAAAATAGTTGTTTATTTTTCTATGGAGCTCTTCTAGAAACTAAGATGTTGTACCTTCTCTTTGAAAAGCACAACTTTTTACTCTGTCTACCAACTAAGGATTCCCATGTGGGAATGTGTGCTTGAATTATGCAATATTCTGAAGGCAAAGCAGTTTGTTCTGAGTTTGAGAAAATAAATAAAAAACTCACAAAGTCATTTCTTCCATTTCATCTTTTCCTTTTTCTGTTTCTGTCTCTTATGAGCACTATTTGATTATCTGATCTTTTAATTTTTTCTGCTTGCAATGACATCAAGTTTCTCTGAGAAAATTGGGTAGAACTGAGCCTGCCTGGAAAGGAGGTTATGAAGACTACAGTGGTAACAAGTGAGATGGCCCAAATTGGGACCAGCCAACCCGGCCTTAGAGGCATCTGAAGGACCTGTCCTGAGGATGGGTAGACTTTTTTGCAGCTCAGAAAATTCATAAGATTAGGAAAATCAGTTCTAGAATAAAAGATGTGCCAACATGAACAGGAAGCTGACTCTACAGTGTTTTTGTTAGGGAATTATTTATCTAGGGAAGCTCCAAACACTGCATCTCTGCTCCAGGACAACTTCTGGTAGATTTTTCTATCATGTTGGAAAAAATAGAAGCTTTGTGATCAATTGTCAAAAGTCAACTTTGGTGTAACTTTGTAAAGGGTCAAAGAGGATGGTTGGTCACAAGAAGATTTGGATTAAATGGTTTTGCTTACAGTTAATGTTGGGAACACTACAGCAATGTGATAGAATTTTCCTGTATCTCTGAATATTAGCTCCCAAAAATAGAGGCTCATCCTGTGAGATTGTGCTCATTCTGCCTGTGAGATGTTAAGCCAAATGTTTTCCAAGAACAGTATTCTCTGCAAAAGCATTTACTCACTGCAAACAGGACAGGCTCTGCAGCTGTTCAGCCATGAGCCCATTCCAGAAAACAGCAATTTTTGCTCTGAGGGCAGTTTTTTTCCAGTGTGGGGAAATATCCCTGGGTTAGTTCAGTAGAAGTTGGAAGCAGAAGCTCTCCTCAAGGGAATTAATTCAGCCTGTCCAGCTGACCTGGCTCCACTCTTTGCTGGACTTGTCTCTGATCTTTGTGGTTTCCTCCATGGCTGTCTTCAAGTCTGGTTCCCTTCTGCTAGAACTTGGCATACTTGGAGAAGAGAGGGATGTTCAGGTAGGTTTGTATTCTGTTTGACTCCAAGGTTTATGTGCTTCTGTTCCTCAGGGAAGAGGAGAAAAAACCTGTGTTGCTTTTAAACATACAAACCAAATACTTTGCCATAATGGTGTCAGAGTATGAACTTTTTGCCCAAAATAACATCATCACTCTTTATTTGTTGTTTGTTTTACTTGTCTCGCTGAGGATGTTTCTGTGAGAGGATTTGAGGGGTCTTTTCTCAGCTGATGGGAATGGCTGCAAAAAATGTTTTACAGCTCTCCTGAGGGCATTTTCACTGCAGAGTGAAGGTTTGAATCTAAATGAAGATTTATTGTTTTGAGGTGCTGAACAGACAGGTCCAGAGGACTCTGCTGAATGTGGATCCTTGATTCTGCTGTCCTCTGCTTTCCTCACTGACAGCACAGAAAACTCTTCCATTTTCAGCAAGATACAGCAAATTCAACAGCTGTAACATTATCTTGCTTCAAGTTTTCTCCAGGAAAACTCAATGTTTGGGTGTTTATTAAGTACCCTTTAAACACACCCTTCCTGTACCACCTTATGTATTTTGCTTTATGTTTGTGCTGTATTTCCTTTAATGAAAGTAACATTTCTTTATTAGTACAAATAATAGTACTTATACATTAGATCAATGTGCAGAGCTAGGTATATGAGGAGAGAGGAAATTATTTTAAAATATTAAATAAATATTAGCTTCACATTTTTGTTGTCTAGAATTCCTAACTTCAGGCCAACATTATTCAATTGGAGAATAAAATTTGCCATTTATATGACTAAGCAGCAAATCACAAGCACAGAACGATCTCTTCTCAAATGGCTCATAAAGTGCAATTAGGTACCAGGAAATAATTAATGGAACTATTAAACAGTGAATAAATAAATTCCAAGTTTTTTTTTTTTTTTTTTTTTTTAATTTTAGAGTAGTGGAAGTTAAAGAGATGAAATTTTTCTAGAAAAGTATTCATAGTGCACTGCTAGCCTAATTCAAGGTTCTGAAGGCAGGGTAAACTTCTGGCTGAAATGTTCAAGAGGAAAATTTAAAAATGAGAGAATGAATGGTCACTAGAGGCTATGTTGATAATGTCAATTTTTGCTATAATTTAAAAATCTCTGGATTTTTGAACCATGATTTCCACTCCCCTGCAGTGTTTCAAGTAATGAAAAATAGTGTTTTTAGGAAAACCAATCTCCCACCTGCAGAGCAGGACAGATTTTAAGTAATATTTAAACAGCTGTAAGCTGCAAATCAGCATTAATATTGAGCAGTATTGCTAAGGCTGCTGTCAGAATACTTTCTGTTAATGGACATGTTACTTGTATTAGAGAGAATTTTTTTTTTCCTACTTGAAAAGTGGTTATTGCTGGCAGAAATATCTGGATTATTTGGGATTCTGTTCTTATTACTTCTAGGAATGACAAGAGCAATTGATGCACCTTTATGCCAAGTCAGCAGAATTTTAAGGGTTTCCCCTGAGCAGGAGACCTAAAGCAGTGTTTTAACATTATCTTGATGTTATGATGATTTCTCTTCCACAAACATTATAGGAAGCTTCTACTACATTATCAGCACAACTTGTTTTCTGTAGCAAGTAAAAAGAGCATCTTATATTTCACGTCATGCTCAGTGGTATTAGGGCTCGTACTGACTTGACTAGATCCATCTCATTTCTGCTAATCTCTAGCTGCATTTGAAGCTGCATAAAGAGAAGCCATGGAGTTGTTCTGAATCTAAAATAATGCATAAATAATTCATCTCCTAGAATTCCCTGTCTGGAAAGAAGTAATATAAAAACTTCATTATTTATTACAGCATGTTTTGGTTATAGTCTGCAAGTAATAACTTTAGAAAAATATCACAGAAGAAAATAGATGTCTTAAATAACAATAATTGATAAAATTATTATATAGAAGAGTACTCGAAACATTTCCAAAATTGCAAAGATTTTGTTGTGAAGCATGAATTCATACTTTTACTGTTCATCAGTTTTTAGAGAGGAATAATTTTGTCCTGGAGTCTTGATGGAATGTTCTAATTCTTTCTCTGAAGAAAGACTGATTTAATAGAAATTTGGCTGAGTATACTATGTTCTGGTATTCTGGATATACTTTTTCTGAGGTCCTTGCCCTAGAGGAGAGAGCACTGTGTGTGTGGTTAATCAAGGAAGACACTCTAAAGAATGCTTTCTGAGTGGCTTTAATAACCACTTGTATGAATTCACTCATTGTAGTAGCATATTTTTTTTATAGTAATGTTAAGTATATTACAAATCACATAAGAAAATTATACATGTTGTATATTAGACTACAAATAATTATATTTTATATTTAATTGCAATTATTATTTACAAGTATATATTAGTTATTAATAATATGTGCAAAAATGGACATGATAGTAAGATTTTGCCTTTACTACCAGCACAAAAAGGTCCTGAAATGGGCTGGGCAATTGGCTTCAGAAGCTGTGAAATGTTGTAGCTAATGGTTTAGATTGGCCTCTGCTCAATGGGGGAACTAAGAAACAAAGTTGAAAACACAAGATAAAAAAAAAGAGCCATAAAATAGCTTTTTAAAGGAAAAAAATGTATAGGGGAAACAGAATAGAACCTTTCAGAGAAACAGACTTCCACAAATTCAGGGAATTGCTGTATAGGATTTCTTGGGAAGATCAGCTAAGGGATAAAAGACTTCAGCTCCTGAAGGAGATATAGTTTGCTTTTGTACATGTTATACAATGTGGAGGTGAAATTAAGAGTTTGCATGCTTCTCAGGAAGGAAACTCATATAAGACATCCAAGTGGAAAGGAGTGTAAATGGTCTGGAATGTATTGATACACTTCAGTTGCCAGAATGAGGTTATTAGAGCAAGACTGAGTAGTTCTGCCACTGCACTGTTACTAACAGACCATGAGTCTGAGCGGGCTCTTCCTGATCTCTGTCCCATAGTAAGAGCCTAGATGGAAAAAATTCCTGAAGCTGTGGAAGGGCATTTACAGGGGGCAATACATAACACTTCAAAAAGGTTTAGCTGTTCCTATTGATAACTGGTGAAAACAACAAAAAGGCTGAAGAGCAAATTCTGGATACGTATTTTTCAAGACTTTCATTGAATCTGGTGAAAAGCAGAGACAACTTATGCGTGCATATTTGGAGAGTATATGAAGCACTACAAACTGTTTCAATGTTTTTCTTGTGCTGTGATGAGAAGTCTTTGGAGACTCCCACCCGTTGAATCTATTCAGGAGCAAAACAACTTAATTTTTAAACAGATCTTAAAGTGTAACAGTAAGAGCTCTGCTTCTTGGCACATCCCACTTCCTTGCCATTCATATTTAAATGGTATCAATTTTAAATATTACTGATGAAATCTCCACAAATTAATAAAGAGTGAAAATTATTCTTCATTTTATTTGTGTTTCTGAAATCTGTGTACCTTATTTAGATTCAAGGAAACCCACAAGGGATACCTACTATGTTCCTTACTCTCTTCATATTCTGCTTTACACCCATAATTCAAGCTGCCAAAGGCTCAGAAACTTTAAATGCCTTTGTGCTTAATTGTGTTTAGATTTAAAAATAGTGACTAAAGGCTGTGTCAGATAATTCTGATTCTCCAGAAATGCGCTGCATGTGTCTGAATTCTGTTTACTGGGATTGTATCTGACAAGTTGTGCTGTTATACTGCACCTTATAAGGCCTTATTGTTCATACTAAAATCTTACTGAAATTTAGTGTAAGTGATTGAATGTGAGGAGCATTATGTCACCTATCTGAATATCTCACAGTATTATATTCTTCTTAAACCTCCTTGCATGTTGTATGATTATTGACCTTAATCTGTTGTTCATAATGATCATATTGAAATAAAGTTTGTGCTTTCAGAGTAAATTTCCACTTTATTGAACAACAGGTAATCTGACATATTTGTGCATAAAGCAGGAAAAACCTCCGTGTCCTGAGGTTGCCCATGTGCACACTGGAGAGAGAAACAGGGCAATGAGAGCTGCTGGAAATTTTTTGCAAATTTTTGAGATAATCTACATTTTTAAAATTCCTATTAAAATAAATTATTTTGACACATTGACTAAAACACCTCTAAGTGCAGTCTCATCAAAACTGGGACTTTACTGTACTTCCTGTCCATTTCAGAGAAGTTTTCCTTCTCCCTTTTTCCTGCTCTACTTTCCTCATGATTCTTGATAAGAAAAATGAGGGAAATTCTCGTTTAGATATTTTTCCTGGAAATGATTTGCTTTTGGCTAATATTTTCCACTTGGCCAGCCAGCTTTTCTTCTGGGATCTCTGTGACAGTTGCTCAAGTATTTGGCACTTCTGGCTCTGTAATGTGTAAGGCTGGCTTTAGATTCAGTTTTCTTCTGGCAAGCTAATATATTCTGGTAGAAGTGCTGCACATTGGCCTTCCCTTCTGAGAGACAATGATGGTGACAGATTGCCATTAATCACACACACTTGTAAACATTTCAGCTAAGAGGACCTGGAAGTGTAGAACATTTATCCCTACTAATTTACTCCCTAAAATTCTTTTTTCATTATAGGCAAGTTAGCTTGAAAACACTTTAATGCTTCATTTGAGTGAAGATGATGCAGTTCTGCATTAGGAATCCCATTGTGACCAAATTCCTTTGCAGTCAGTGTAGATCTTTTCTTTTTCATTCATTTCTTAGTGTTCTGTGTAAAATCTGGATGTTCTCTGGGTGCTGCACATAGCATGACATCTGCCTTGGAAAGCGGTTTTGTACCCTGCATTTGCACTTACTAAAGAGGGTTTGAGTTGTCATATTCCAAACTTTTAATCTTTCTATTTCACAAAATGTGGGTGGAATTTTCCTGTGACAGAGTGGCTGTTGTGAACTGGGCTCTTTGGAAGTGTTTTCATGCTGAGGAACCAGATGGGTGGGCACCAGAGTAGAATACACTTTTTTGTCAAAAATAACATCAATAGGAGACTATTTCTTGTTAGTTGAATTAGTGAGGTCAGTGAGATTTTTCTATAAAGGTTAATTGGCTTTGCCTGATTTCACATTCTTATAACCAATTATTCTGAATTTAAGAGCAATGTAATTGTTCTTGGCTAAGAACTTCAGAGATTTAATATTGAAATAAATATTTTTGCAGATAAAGCAAGACTTTCCAGAATTCAGTTTTTGCAAAAACTGAAGATCAGTAATTTAGGTTGGCAGATTAACTGGGTATTTCCTACAAATTTGCTTTGTAATTCTCATGTGGTATTCAATAAAAGTAAACAAATACCCCAACTCCTTTCTTCAAAACAAAACCCAGTTCCTGGGTTCCCAGTTCTTCCCCCCCATTCAGTACCCAAAGCTGATGTGGACTATGAGTCCACCAAACTTATGAGTTGGTTAGTATTTATTCAATTAATGCAAATTTGGAAAAAATGTCTGGGATGAGAATGGTTCTTTTTATTTCTCTTTGCATTTCTATGGAGTGATTTTTCTTTCAGACCTAGATTTTATTTTGTGTTTACTTTGTATCTTACTCTTAGCAAGATTTTTAGCGTTATATAGGATTAAATAAGAGTATTTGCCCAAAAAGGATGATTTTCAGCACAGATTCCCCAAAAAAACCAAAACACCAAACTCGTAAAACCAACCCAACCTAAAATGAAAATGTCTTTAATGAAACAATCTTTGAGATAGAGGGTAGGTCCCAGTGAGATCTTGGAAATGCCGCCTGGTACTGCGAGAACCTGATCAGGAGTGAATGCAGAGTAGAAAGTGAACTCTCTTCCCATGAGGCAACCTAGGAAATGGGGGATTTCAGAGAAGTGCAGTGCAACCTAGGAAATGGGGGAAAAGTGCAGTGCATCTATAAGAATAGGATTTGTTTTTTTTAAGGGTGCTATTACAAGACCAGTTGCTGCATTCCCCTGAGAAATCATTGTCAGACTCATTAAGTAATTACAGAGGTATTCCACACATGCTGTGTTTCTGCTGTGCTCCTAAAACACACCCGTGAGAATTAAGGGCCGTTCATCTGTTGCCAGCGAGCCTCAGGGTCACCTTCAGGCAGTGCATGTGTAAGGCTGCATAGAAACCCTACAATTCAGAAAGAAAAACAAAGCCTGTTATAATGATCTACTTTAAATTGTCCAGATGTTATAGGAACACTCCTAGAATATGGCTGGAACGACTCCATAAATGTCACCTGGTGGAATTTCAATAAAAATTAGTTCTTAGAAGAATTTTCTCCAATCCTTCAGCACGAGAAAGAATTTGTACACCTGAAACAATTCCTGTTCTTTCACAGCACCACTCACACTGGGTGATAGTTCTGCAGAGTGAATGGGAACCCACGTGTTACTGCAGAATACCGTGCAAAACATTTGGTGCTGGTTTCAGACCACCTTAATTTTATTTGTGATCAGCTGCTACAATGTTAACATTACTTGACATGCTGTGCACTCTTGCCTTTGCTGTGGAAGAATTCCATGCAGATGGCTTACAGTGAATTTTGAATCTTTTTTTCTTGTTATTTCTGGATTTTTTTTAAAGCTAGAAATAATATGAAAATTTGTGTTTCTTGGCATGTCAAAAACTTTGTGTCAGACCAAGCCCAAAATATAAAATAAAGAGAGATATTTGAATGGACGTTTGTATCCTTCGATTCCTAAGGCAATCTGCTCAGGGTGAAAACATCAGAAATGAGAAGGTCATTTAAAATGAAAATGTTCTGTTTCTGCAAACACTAGGAGTTATTTTTTTTATAGCTGTTGAAAGTCAAGAACCCTTGTCAAGTGGCTTACTTTGGGAATGCGATTGAAATCAAACCTGCAGGGAAAACCTAAGGGTCATAAACTGACAAGAAGCAAGTGAAACCAACTCCTGAACATCCAGATGCAGAACAGAATGCATTTTTCTTACTTTTAACAAGGTGGCATATTACAATTCTTCCCTGTGGGTAGTGAGAAGAGCTGAAAATTAAGTTAGACCTGGGTGCAGGTCAGTAAATTCTGGCGATGCCAGTTGCATTTTGAATGTAGTCTGTACATTTCCTTACTCTATTTCCTGTTGCTCCCTGAACACTGCTGGGCCTTTGATTGTTATGTACTTATATGCTGGTGGAAAAAAATTCAAATGACAGGAAATTACTTATACTAATTATCATCCAGGTGCCTGAATGGTCCTTTGGGTTTTCAAAACTTATTCTAGAATTTCTAGGTGCTAAAAAAGTTTGTTTATACAAGCTATGCTTTTTAATTCTGGAATATTAGATATAAAATATAATCTTGCAAATTTACATTGCAAAATGAGTTTTCATAGTATACATATATATTTTTTGTATAACCCTCTCTATTTTATTTAAGGGTTGCTTTGTTTTCAGTGTTTTTGCTTGTCTTCTCATGCTGAGCTTGTACAATTTCAGTGTTATCTTTCTTCTCTTTTGTTTCCAGACTTAAAAAAGGCAACCTGCCCAGTTCATGTTGTTAATTGGAAATTCTGATTTTCATGTGACAAGGGAGAAACCATAAATCAGAACAGGAAGACAGGCTTGCTGTAGGAGAAGGTGTTGGCAGGCCCATCACCAAACCTGGTCTGCTTTGGGGTGTCCCCTAAAGCCAGGGATGTGTTCAGTAGCACTGGGATGTGCCCTGAAAGAGGGAAAACACTTCTGGGGAGGAGCTGCCTTTGGGGTGATGGTGAGCAGCTGAGGGAGGTGGCAGAGGGGAAGAGGCAGCTGCTCAGTCTGTACTTCATGGGCTCTGCTAAGCATTTAAGGAGTTCCTCACTCCTGTTTTCCGTGTAGGAGTGGAGAGTTCCAGGAGATAAAGGAAATGGGATTGTGCTAGGAGGCATCCTCTGCTGGGTTTCTCTGGGGAGAGTGAACTCCTTGTCCTCAGAGAGAGAGAGCGTGGCACAAAACAAAAATTAATCCCTTACCCACCAAAAGCTTTGTGTTTCTGTGCAAATCAAACCTATTGAGAGAATTGTTTGATTTCAGAAGTTTACTGATGGAATTATTTATTTAGAGAACTACGTTTTCCAGCTTGGGTCCTAGCTTGTGGCATAAAATACCATAAGCCCTTGTGAACAGGGGGATAGCAGGAACAGAAGTCTCAGACTCATCAGAGTAGCTTTTTTAGTCTAAGTTTTGATCTAGAAATAAACTTGGCAAAGGTAGTAATAAATCTTTATTATGATGTTTAACTGTTGCACTTAATCTGGGCCTCAGCAAGCGCCCCTTGCTGAAGGGTGAAGAATATGCTGGAGGAATTTTTGCTTTCATTCAGGGCAGCCTACTTTCACAAAAAATTTAATTCCTTCTTCAAGGCCAAGATACTCAACAGTTGAATCCACACTTAAACTGTGAATGTGTTTGGGTTCTGGACTAGTTAAATCTCAGTGCAGACTTTATCTGGTACATAAATTTGTAACTAGTCAGATCAATGCACTTTCACTTTTGAGATGTATAATGTGCTGCTTAAATTGATGCTGCATTTTTACTTGTCAGAAATCTTTTGCTTCAAATATCTTGATTTTGTTGTGACAAATCAATCTTATGAGTAGAAATGATGTTCTTGTCTGCTAGGTCTCAAATAAATGAGCATTAAGTATAAATATTTTGTATTCCTAAATAAAAGAAGATTGGTGTTTATATTTAAGTCACGTTGCCTTACATCCTTTATATTATGCTGCTGTAGTTTTATTATAGTTATATATTATGCCAGTTCAATGTGTTTTTTATTTTTGTATGTAAGCTTAGTCTGCCAACAAAATTATAGCAGAATGAATGATGGCTTGAAACATAACTATACTTGGTTTTGTTTCTGTCATCTTCTAGCTTCCTTCCCTCAAACTTTGGACTGCTTACAGTAGTGCTCTCTAGAGGCAGAATTACTTTTTAACATTCAGTTTTAGAAGTGAGCTATATTTTTATTGCTCTGAGCTAACAGAGAAGCACAATTCCCCTAGAGGCTGTTCCAAACAACTTTGTAAGAAAAGAGACAGAAATATTTCAGGAAACAGATTATCCCTGACAAATATATACAGCTGTCTAATAGAGCAACCTCCTCAGACCCATCCATGTCACAGGATTTTTTTGGTTTCTCTAATCTTCTTACTTTTACAGAATCCAGTTTTGTATTCCATTAGTATGCATGTGTATGTTCTAATAGTCTATAAAAATGCTGCATGACCTACTTACTGAGAACCTGGTTTTACATCCCATTAGTGGGCATGTATTTTCACAGCAACAGACTTTTAAAAACACTGTGTGACCCATTTATTCTGCTTCATCGGTAACTCCTGATGCAGTGTGTATATACATCTCCTTTCCCATTGTTTAGGAAAATATGAGAAAACCTTCCAGTGCTGAACAAGACTTCTGTGCTGTTTGAACTGCTTCGACACTAATATGATGCTTGAAAGCATTTGCAATATAAGAAAATGGGATGTACATGAAGCAACCTGTACTTAGAGAAGGATTAATATTGCAATGTATCCTGACCTATTTTTAAAGGAATCCTCATTTTACTGATTTATGATTCCCTGTTGAACTCACTCATGCTTTACTTGATTTGGTTTTCTCTGAGATTTACTCAAGATGTTGAACAACAAGGAATTCCTATAATTTAAGAAAGCATCCACTGTCTTTTTAATCCTGAGTGTAATTCCTCAATATTGTGAAGGACCACTTTTTTTTTTTTGTTTGTAATCTGCCATCTGCCTGTCATTTGATATGCTTTATTTTCCATGACACCCTTGATTTTTATAGACTTCTATCAAAACTCTTCCTTAATCTTGACTGAGGAGCCTTTCAGTCTAATAGAAAACTATTTAATATCTTTGCTCACTTTTGTCAGCCTGCTCTGTTCTTCCTATTTTTTTCTGTTATTTTTGAGGGCAGGGAGACCCAAAGTGGATGATGTTTAAGATGTTTTGCCATGAAGTGCTTCATGGTATTTTGGTCTTTGTTTCTTTCTTAACACTGCCTAAGTTTCAATTTACTTGTTTTTGACTGCCATTGCAGAATACTCTGATGGCTTCATGAAATTAACTATTATAGGCCCAGATCTGAAATCCATCTGATTGTTTATCACGTATTTCCAATTTGTATGATGGAGTGTTATTAGATTGTAGATGGATCTGCCCTGGTGAGTACTTTGTCAGGCCTCTTTTGCTCCATACATTTTCAAGGAGGTAGAGTCTTGTGGTACAGTGCCATCCTTGGAGTGTCCCCAGGGTGCCATGGATTTAGATGATCTCTGCAGAGGTCCATCTGCTTTCAGACATGCCCTGGAGTGTTTTACATCCTGAATCAGAAGCATATGGCAGTGGTTTTATAATATCCCTCTCTTTGTGTGCCCATACTGGTGAGGAGATTATGCACTAGATGAGGAGGGGACTTTACTTAGGGTTAACCCTTGGAGTTCTCATCTGTCTGTGGGATATGGGTATCCTAGCAGGAGCTGAGCTCCTCACATCCACAGAGTGTCTGGCCCTGAACTGATTTACTCATTGTTCTTCCCTACATGCACCCTATAGTGACTGGTTTACAGCCACAACACTACTCAGGTGAATCCTGGAATTCAAAGAAAAATAGAGATTCTAGTGCCAAGAATAAATGTGTATAGCACGGGAGAGGATGACAGAATGATCTAGTTCAAAGGATTTATAAAAATATGTGAACGCTAGTAAGAGAGGGGACTGTAGTCTTCTGGGAGTATTAAAGTGACTTTGGTGTGAAGTTAATCCATGGAACTAAATGTACTTAATTTGGGGGTTTCACATTGCAGTTCTCAGGCTGAAGTAATTGCATGGAGGAATTGCACAAAAGCCTATGAACGTGTTGCTTTATTGTACCTCATCCACACGTAAATACTTTCCCTCCTGTTATAGTAAAAGGGCTTATTTACTTTAAACATTACCTAGGTTCATTAATTGCAGTATTGGAATTTTTAGTGTAACGGGAAAAGTGGTTCTATCAAGAGAGTGTCATTATAAGATGAATATTGCAGCCAACTCCTGATGCATAGTTAGTACATTTGATCTGCAGTTAATCACCTCACACTAGGAGGGAATGGTACCATAATAAAAAGTTTTTCTACCAACAATATGTGGGCCACAAAGCTAAGGTTTAGAAGACATTTTATCTTGGCTTTTAATTTTGGGAACTCAAAGTGTATAGAACTCAATAATTGGTTTTATTTGGAAGTCTTACATTAAAGTCTTGATAAACTTCATTTACTGTGCATCAATAAAAGGGATGGGAAAATGCTTAGGAACTGCTGCCTTCTGAACTCTTTTGGTCTGGCAAAACATAGTGCAGCTTCCCTTATTACCTATAAATCATTCAAAGTACTGAACATTATATGACATAAATAAATAGATGTGGGACCTGGAAAGACGCAAGATCAGTTTTCAGCTTGACAAGGCACATGAGGTGAGGTAATTGATCCATTTGACATGTAGCAACATGAGAAATACATTTGGTTTGCTTAAGCAATTAGGTATATGTGATGTTATTTGTTTAAGCTTCCAAGTGCTTGCAAATGCTTCTGCACTGAGTTCAGTCTTGGGAGACAGCTGCTGTTTTATACAAGGGGAGTAGTTTGAAGATGGGAGTAAGCTCTTTACTTGTCACGTAGAAACATGACTGCCCAGAGACTGGTATTTGATTATTCCACAGTAATACAAACAAGTGTATAAGGTAAAATGTCAATTGGGATGGTTTTACTTTTAGCCTTTATTACCTGTATTTAACCTCCATCACTTCAGCTGAAGAACTTGGAGTACCTATAATCTTGAATGGTTTATTGCTTTCATTTGCTAATTGCTAATAAATTTTAATATTATGTTTATTACATTTATCTTTTATTTTCAGAACTGGTTCCCTCTCTGATGTGAAGCTTTACTAAATTACATATAATTTTCCATAATATTAGCTGCTGAATAATTATAGTTCATGATGTCTAGGACTAAACAGTCAAATTCTGTTGTGGAAAATGTGATTACAGAATGTTTTAAAGCTATGGAGGCTCTGTAAAGCATATAGACATCAACACTACTTACAGGCAAAATGACCTGTTTAGCTTTAAGAATCACTGTGTGTAGGTTTCAGCAGAGTAGTTGATCAAGGTTTCAGTGTTTCACTTGGTTCATCAATATTTGTGAATTTTTATTAGCTACTTTCAACGGTCCAAATTGTACATTACATAAGTCTGTTTATTGTTACCAGTAATTAGTTACTGCTTTCATAATATAAATCAAGGAATAGCATCCTATTTCATTTTAATATAAATGTTGATTTTTAAAGATTTCTAGAACAAATATTTTTATAAAGGACAAATGAAAAGCTTAATTCTTGCCATTTCTATTTGTGATCAAAGCAGTGAGTTTCTGTCTGTCTCCTGGGATTATGTCTTTTGAATATAAAATAATAAAAATTAATTTGCATTACACTGACATAATTTGCAATTGTAGGATAAACCTGTTACACTAGCTGATCAAAAGAGATTATTGTAGTGAGAGTGCCTGGCGGAGGAGACAGCTCTGGAACAAATGATACTGAAAGGAGGTCTCTAAATGAGTCAACTTTACTCACCCCAGCCAGTAGCTGAGCCCCAGAGAGCTGATCACTCACTCCCACTGGTGGGATTGGGAGTGAGAACTGTAGAGTAAACAAAGTTGGGGCTAAAGTTTCATCAAATCTGATATCAAACTGAAATCATGATGTACCATGAGCGCTGTTGCCATCCAGAGATGCTCTTCCACAGAAAAATTTGTTTTAATGAGGAATGTTATTAAGAAAACATATTTCACAGGAGTAGGAGTAGCTACCTGTTTATGGTTGTCAGATTTTATGAGGAAGGAGAAGGGTGTTTGACAATTGTGTGGGTATGGTGGTGTCTGGAAATTAAATGCACCGCAACATGTGGGGAGGAACAAGGCTTTAGGCTTTAGGCTCCTTTGTGCTTTTCATGTAGAACATATATCATGTGTGGCTCTCAGCAGCACCATTGGAAGCCACCTGAGATGCTATAATTTGTTTCTAGCATTATAGTCAACAGGGTTTTGCCCAATATGTGAGATCCTTCCTGTAATCCAATGTGATTCAGAGTTGATAGCATCCACTTTTCTCTGGTTTTTAAGTTGGACACTTGGTGTAAACATATGTAAATATTTAAAAGCTGACATTCATCCCTGATGGATAAAAGACAATGCAATCAAGGACAGGAGGTAGGGATTAGACTAAATACTAAATAATGCAGCTGAGTAAAAGTAAAATCTGGCCAAGACACTGCAGCAAATAACAATTCCCTTCTAGAGGAAGGTGAAGGATAAAAGCTGGTACTATTGCAGCAGATAGTGTTCTGTGATAAAGGTACGAGCAGGTGGTAGGTTCTGTTCTCTGAGAAAAATTAAGAAGACCACAGAATTTGTACTATTGATTTGTATCATATATTTGTCATTAACCTGAGTAGAACTGCCTTAATTTAAAATTAAATGTATTTGTATAAATTACAACTCTGCTTAATTAAGCTTAGTGAATCTTAGTTCAAATTTACAGAATTTTCTATTTCTCGTTAGGAAGCCAAATAGATTTTTTTTTTTCTTAAAACAAAGATACTGTATAATCTAAAGATTGCTGAGGTACCTAGAATGAATGCTAAAGACAATTTCTTGGTTAATGCTTCACTGTATTCAGACTATGAAGTGTTCATATTCATAGGAATACTCTGCTTTCTTTTATGAAGAAATAAATTAATAATTACAGGTTTTTTTCCGGAAAGAATCATTACTGTAAACATAATTTGAGCCACATTTACTTTTGTTATTTTTTTCTCCATTATGTTTTGTGAGAGAACTTCTTTGTACCCTTTCCCAGTGATATCTTGGGTATGGTTAGGAAAGTGGCATAGAAAAAAATTACATTTAAATATACAACTGGTGCAGTACAAGTATTTAGTTTTGCTGTGTAGCTGAGATAAACTATATTACCATTTTGATTCATTTCATGTGGGATCACATGATCTCTTCATTTAAAGAAGCAATTCTTTGTTTATGTAACTTCTTGAGAATGTCCAACTTTTTGGCCAGTACGGTTGACATTCCTGCCTTTGAGAGCAATCACATTAGAGAATTTCTGGGAATATAACCCTAATTCATCTGGGATTGGTTTAGATTAGGCCACTGTTCCCTACAGTTACTAAAACTCATCTCTTGGGAATCAGTAATGAGGGCATTTCAGAAATTAAAACTGCTTTAATATAAAGTGGTTCAAGTTTAGATTTTAGCATGGTTTTGCAAATAGGAACTGTCACTTCTACCACCCACAGTGATAGACTTTTGGTATCTTATTTCACTGTTTACTGAAAATACAGAGAGGTGTAAAATATCTTTATTATATCATCTACAATCTCTTCCATCTGTGAGTGCACTGCCACAGTCTCGTTCTCCATCTGTCCCTGATGCTATCATATGGTTGGTTCAGTGAAACCTAGGGTTGTTTTCTTTGGAAGAGTCTCAAACAGAAACTGAGTGAACACAACTGAGTGAAATGTTTAAGCATATTGCTGTTATTTTAATGTTCCAAATTTTAGCACTAGTGATTTAGATTTTAATGGTTCTAAGTCAAATCCTGAATATTTAATTGGGTTTAGATTTTTTTTAGGGCTCTTAAAACATTTTTTGCTTCATAATCTGTAAAAAGACAATGGATCATGCTTCATACGCTTGAATGCTTCGAATCTAAACCAGCTGGGGATACCAGTTAATAAGTTTAACAACAGTGGGGATCATGTGTTCTATAGCAAAGTATGACAAATAACAGTTTAAGATGTTGTCATTATGTTTTACTTCAGCCTGGTATTTCTGTAGATATGGGATTTTTATCCACGAAGGGAACTCTAATACAGATGTGTCTAGAAAAATGGCAGACCTTGGGGTCACCTATTCAGGAGGAATCCTCCTCGTGATTCTAGTCCACCTCCTTTTTTGACCTTGTTATTTATGTATTTCCACTGAAATATGGGGTCACTGGTAACTGGAGACTCATACAACACTCAAGTCAATAACAAATGTTTATGGAAATTAACATGAAAACGAATTAATTCAGAAAATCAGATGCTGGCTTTTCTAGACTCTGTGTAGCATTACTGTTTTAGTGCACGGTTCTAATTGTCACTGGAATGTTTGGGAAGATAATTTTCCCTGCCTCTCATGTTTTTAAAGCTGTATAGGTTAGCAGGCTGTTACACCTTCCAGTGCTCTCCTCTTTCTCTACTAGTTCCATAATACTGCACGATGTTAAACATTGTTTACCACATGTGGAAAGTTGAAAACATGAATATGTTCTTTGATCACATTTCAGGAACCAGTTTAGTCTACAGATTATTTTAGGGTTCTAAACAGAACTACTTTTAATTCTGAAATCAAATTCATAAAGTTGTAGATAGATAGAAATGTCTTGGATTTTCCCTTCTGGACTTGATCTAGTCAAATAACTCTAGAATTGGCATATCATGAAGAAATAGTTTTATGCTTTTTAAAGCTTTTAATAGAGACTGTTAAAATGAGCTGTTTAATATAATCAGATTAGCAAAATCCAGTACCTTTGTTCCTCAGCTGTATTTCTGCCTCTGTGGTCACTTCTGTGCCCTGTCCTTGTTAACATAGCTCAGTGGATCACTGTCATCTTCAGTGGATGCCTGCCAAGGTTTCAGCTCAGCTACTGGCTGGTAATCTTGGCTATAAATATACCCCCCCCTCTTCCGACAAGCTTGTAATAAATGAGGGAAATTATTACTTAACACAAATCTGAAATTTTAGCATGGATGTTGTGTGTTAGGTATCTAGAAACATAAAAATCCCACTTTGAAAAAAACACATCTGAAGAGCTGCTCCAGGCAAACCTTGTAAAAGTGCCCTTATTCTGCAAGTTGTTGGTGAGTAACTGCTGGTGCTTCTGTGCTGTGGGTGAATGTTTAGAGAGGGTGACTGTCGTGTGTGGGTTGTGTTTGCAGCAAGTCTAGTGCAACAAAGCCTCTGACTTGACCTGTAGGAGCTGTCTGTGTCAGTGGTGAGGAACAGGGGTGTGTAGGTGTCAACAGATGGTGGTTACAGGCAGACTCAAGGAGGATTTTTCCTTAGCCCACGAGCATATGTTCAGTCCTGGGAAGACGTGCTGTGCTGCTGGAAGTGTTGCTCATGCAAGTCTCGCTGTATGACAAGGCTTTTGGAGAGGGACTGTGAGAGCAGCAGGAGAGTTCTCTCTCTACCCAGGGTTCTGATTAAATTCAATTCTCCAGGCAGAGCTGCTCTTTGAGCACTGCCCACTGCTGTTTGGCTTCTTATTGAAGGAAGAGATCGCCCAGAGGCAATTTGGTAATTTCTTTGTCAAATCTGGAACCAAGACCCTGCATAAATAGAACAAGTTACACTTAAATTATACCCAGACTTGACGTCACTGGTTTCTCTTCCATTAGGAAGATGACTTGCGTGGCCCCAGACATCTGCCATCCTTTAGAAGGGCAGTGTCAGAGTAAATGCTGCTGTGGGAAGAAAGAGAAACTAGGAAAAAAATATTTTGCAATAATCTCGTGTATGTTATTTCATTCTAATGATCTGTCTGGCAAATTTGATGGGCTCTGCTTCTATTAAGGAAGAAAGCAAGGAAAAAATAAACAGCTGAATATATGTGTGTTCTAGCAAGCAAATTTAATTTCCTCATTGGCCATAGATACACTATGGCTTGACAACACAGATAAATACAGCCCTTGGTTAGGGGGTAGAGGTGTTAGTGAAGGATAAAACCTGTTCTGATGTTTACAGCGCATGGAAATGCTGCTCTGTGTTCACCTGTACTTGTGCAGCCTAATGATCCTTTTGTTAATCCCTGAGCCAGGGACTGGATCAGAAAATTACCCTGGGAGGCAAGAAAGATATTGCAAGAGAATGACAGGATAAGTGGATGAAGTGTGTTTGTATATACACACACCCCCTCTTTTCTTTTTTTCTTCATTTATTTTGAGCAATACTAGTTTATGAATTTTCCCCGCACTTGTCTGCTTATTCAACCTTATGTCACATCCTTGTTTGTGGTAATACAGCAAACTAATTGAGGTTAAAAATAACCTCTATCTGGAGCACATACTTACAGGCACAAAGCCACTGAGAAAAGAGTGAGAGCATCCAAATTTGTCTAGCTCCTCAGGCTAAATTCCAAAGTTTGCAGAAGAATAAAACTCAGGAAGGAAAGCTTGGGAAGGTGGTAACAGGTCTCTGGAGAGATGAAATAAATGTTCACAGGTGCTGTGAGGGAAGAGTTTTCACCAGGAGCATCTTGTAATTCAGTATTTTGTGAGAAAAAGAATTATTCATCAATATTAATAAACTGAAAACAAAAGTTGGGTTTTTTTTTTAATGTAACACTGTTCCTTTCACCTAAGCAATCTTTTTGGTGATGATTCTAGAGAGTCCCAGAGCAGGCAGCCAGCAGTAGTAAATATTTCACAATCTGATAAAGGAATATTTACTGAAGCTGATAGAGACAATTGCTTCTTAGTGATACTTTGGATTTTTTTTTTTAAATATAGTCTTGGAAGTGCTATTAATATATTGTTTATTTGAATATAAATGATCTTGTTATACAGTTTAGATGTATGAATAAATGAAATAGTTTGTGGTAGTTTGCACAAAGTTACTTGTGCAGCAATGATTAACTCTGCCTCTACTGTGCTGCTACACTGAATATTGGTGTGGGTTTTTTTGAGTTTTCAATATCCAGCTTTGTGTTGGCTGTATCTAGAGCAGATGTTTTAACATTAAGTTGAATAGATTCCATAATCATTAATAGGTCATGTTCTGTTTATTAGAAATATTTAGTTTTATTCATCCCTCTGCACCCCTGAGACAGCCTTTGGAGAGGAGTTTGGGTCAAGAGGTTTCACATTGAGGTTGCCTCTTCCCTTTCTGTAGATACTTATGGCGAATCTTGATTCTTTTTTTTTCCCCACATCTTTCCAGGAGGTATGTGAAGTTTGTCTGCACATGTCTCATCTTTTGGAATGCCCATTAATCAGATGAAGTGTTGCTCTGTGTATAGGTGAAGAGAAGTTCCAATAACAGTATGTTTTGGAAAAAAAGAGGAAAAGTTCTGCTGCTTCTGAGAGATATATATATATCCAGGGTACATACTGTACTTAAATAGTTATATACCACCCTTTTTATATTCCAACTCTTGTTTATTTATATCAACATACTGGATGCTCCAAAATGTGTTTATTTTTATAACAGCCAATCAGTATGCAAGAGAAGTAAACCATGCAACTTGGGAATTGCTTATCAGCTGTATAATGAAGATGAATGGCATGCTAAATCTTATCTGATTATGCAAAAGTAGCTTTTTATGATAGCAATGCCTTTGCTTTGCAGTTTGTAGAAAGCTGGGCAGCATGCATCTGATTAATCATGTAAAATTAGATTGGAAGAAAGGAGAAGAGGGAAAAAAAAGTGGTGCTGTGTATTCTGTGTCTTTTCCAAGCAGGTGGCATTACCTGATGCTTAAAATCTTGTTCTTTGTGGGCAAACTTTAAGAATATCAAATGACAGTGAAACTCATAAGTTGTAGTGAGCCTAATTAAGAACTGGTTCTATTAATGTGACTTCCAGAACAACTAATATAATCTCTAATGGCAAATGCTTGCCAGGATTGGTTACATCATAAATTGAATGATATAAAGCACCAAAAGAAAGATAGTCCTAAACTCATAATCTTTGACTACCCTGTGGGATCTTATTGTAAAACAAATTTGTTGATGGTATCTTCAATAATAGATTCCTGCATCCAGCTGAATCCAGCTTTTATTTGCCTTGACTCAGAGGTTCAGGCCTTGGAGCAACGTCTACCAAAATTCAGTTCTCAGGTTTGATTTTTTTAACATTATTTTTCCCCACTGTGTGTGTGCTGTCTTATTGAGAGTTGGAAAATTCACAATAAAACTTCTTGCATAAGTTTCGATTGTCCTTGAGATCTAAAACATTGTAATGAGAAATCTCAAAAGGCACAGGATGGCTCATCCTGCTGTGTTCCTGAGCCACTGTTTCATCAAGGAGAATCATAAACCTTGGAAGATTTGCAGGTGTCTTTTCTTGGGAGATTTTCAGATTGATGCAGTTCAGAAATCCTCCTTCTGCAAATGAATGTTACCACAGCAAATAGGGTCTGTGGAGGATAAGAATTGTTTATTGTCACAGCAGTAAGTGACAAATTGTCTGTACAGTGAATGACTGGAGCTGTTCTTTAGGGCTTACAAGAGAGAAAAGTATCAGAAAGTAGAGGGGGAACTGAGTCAGATAATATGAGTATGTCTTCTGTTCATCCCCTGACTTTCTGTGAAAATTAGGGCAATTACACTGCAATGAATGGTAATGAAAGCAAATTGTTATTGTTCAGCATCATAAAAACCCAAACCTAAGCACTGACTGTGAGTGCTTTTTCACTGGTGAGCCAGAATATAGCTTGCTTTTTGGAGGGATTTTGTGTTGCAACACAGCAGTATTTCCTGCATATTACTTTTGTCACCAGCACTTGAGCTGATCTCCTCAATGGTGTCCAGCTCCATCATCTCTGCATTATCACCTTGTTTATAACTGCACAGTGTTTCTACTGGGCTGCAGAGAGGGGTGTCCTAATTTTCCTGAAATAGTGGCTGCTTGAGGATGGGAAGCTAAGGCAGCGACTGCACATTCAGTTTCTGGTGATTGATAGAATCTAGAAGCTTTGTGCCACTTTTCAGGGCCATTCTGAAGTGATATGGGACTGGTTATGAAAAGATAAGAGGGGGCTGTATTTACTCAGAATGGATCTGAATGACTCATTGAAAGCACGATGCCCACACTTTCTCTCCTCAGTCACACAGTCTGTTCTTTTCCCAGCTAGGAGCTCCACAACAGCATTCAGAGTGAAGCATTTGTAACATGAAATTGCAGTCTCAGAACGTGTTTTCATCTCAGGACTGAAATTCATTCTATTTTCTAATGGGAAACTTCAGCCACACATAGGGAGACATCAAGGGCAGGCAGCTGAAAAATGTCTTGGAATTGGTTCAGTCAGAAAAGAACACTGCATTGAAACCCGTAGGAGATCCTTTCATCTTCAGGTGCTTTAATTACTTGAACTCAGGTTTCTATTGTTTTTCAAACAATATTATTGTAGGCAGAATTGGAGTGCCCCATCTGAAGGGTGCACCCAGTTTGCCTGATGATAACCAGGGCTGTGAACACTCTGGTTTTACTCAACCTGAGGAGTTGTTCCCTGGTGAAGGCATTTGCCTCACTGGGTCATGGGGAGTGAAACTCTGTCAGTAGCACATTCAATAAGGAACAGCATCCCTTGAGTCTGTGGAAAGATAAAGTTCCATTTTCAGGGCAAGAGTACTTGTTCAAAATGCAGTAAACAGGACATGCCTTGGACAGGGGGCTGATGAAGCCCAGGGTGGAAAGTCACTTTTGACATCAGTTGCATCAGAAGAGGATGTAACTCCTGCTGCTTTGGACCAGAACAGTTATCCATACCAGCACAGAGGAGTACAAAAGGGGTGCAGAAATTTAAGTGATTCTCTTACACCTTTTTCATACTGCTCTTAGAGTTCAGAATAGGTCTTGAATCAGGTCTTGGTAAGTGTTGGATGTCTAGAAACAATCTGACAGTGTGTCCAGCATCCAGGAAAGAAGTTTGTGATGGCAGGGTTGTAGTTTTGTT
This sequence comes from Sinosuthora webbiana, assembly GCA_013397395.1. Lineage (NCBI taxonomy): Eukaryota > Metazoa > Chordata > Aves > Passeriformes > Sylviidae > Sinosuthora > Sinosuthora webbiana. The sequence goes on from VXBN01011497.1 coordinate 228,812, forward strand.
TCAGGGAGCCTGAATGAAAGAGTTGGTTTCTTATATGTCCCCAAACTCTGTGCCAAATGCTGATCCACCTTTTTGGATCAATTTTTGTCTATAGATAGCTGTTCTTCTCTCTAAAGCTTCCACTATGGAGGATTTGACTTTACAGAACTTCCCCTTAATGCTTTTAGCACTTCCAGAAAGGCATCCTTCATTCTGTGGGTTTAATACAACACCATTCATTGTACCCTCAGTAAACAGAAGAAAAGAAAGGTGACAGTCTTTTCTTTCCAGTATCACCTGTCTTCCACTTGATGAGCTTGGTTTTCAGAATGTATTTTTCTGTGTTCAGTGTCTTTGATTTTTTAAAAATTGCCTGAATTTCATAAATTCTCAGTTTCTTTCCTTTGAAAATGTTTATTTAGGCAAAGGTTTTTCTTGGAGTGAAGAGTTTAAAGGCAGACAAATGAAATACAAGTGAAAAAAGGCTTCTTGAAAAAGATTCAATTAAGCATCACAAGCAATAGGTCAGGCCTTGTATATAAAAAAAAATTTGATCTGTATGATGTTTTCCCTTAGCAGATGGAGATAGTGACATCCAGTCAACCTTCACTAAGAAATTGCTGTGAGCACTGAGTATCTGAGCACAGGAGCTTCTCTGTGCTCCTCAGAGATCTGCTAGGTGGTTTCAGAACAACGTCTCTGTGGTCAAAAAGAAAAAGTTCCTCGGGTGGTGTTTTTTCAGCTTGATTGTAGCCTGTAAACTTCACCTGTAAATGTCTCTTCCTTTTCACATTTGCCTGTTGCAGGTGCAAAAATTCCAAGATTAATGTCTTGATTCCGGTATGTTCGTGTTTTGTATGAATGTTTCTCAGTGAAATCTGTTCTGGGAAGCAGGAATTCAGAGCATGCCTGCAAAATAACATTTCATATATGCCTGCTTCATGCTTGGAAATGCAGAATCTCCCCATTGATCTCAAGCTCATTGGAGGGGAAATCGTGTCAGCAGTGGTGAGATGATTATGAATGTGTTTCCTGGTGCAGACAGGGCTGGGTTAGCACTGCTGAACTCTCCATTCCAGCTGTTAGCAGGATGGCATGTGCAATTACTTGTGAGACTGACAGTCGGTATTGCCTCATTTATAGTTTTTAAGGGTATGTAAAGTGCTTTAGCACAGCTGAGCCAGAATTTAAAACCCTTGTGAAAACATGGGAATGCTGTGTTGCTGTGATTAGAGGAAACTGATGCGTGACCTAATGGCAGCTTAGCTGAGAAGAAGAAATGATGAACTGTATTTTTTAGAGCTAAAATCCAACAAAAGGAGGACCTCATGGCTGGAGGCTATGGTGGTTGATGTGTGGATCAGGTATTCTCTAAGCAATTAGGAAGTGAGTGTTTGTGATGCTGCATATTTAGAGAGGGTCAGGGAAGTTACAACATGATTTTCTATGGTAATATTCATTAAATGTAATATTTACTGAAGAAAAGAATCACTTTATATTTGTGCCTTTGTTATTTCATATCTAATTAGAAGAAGAGTTGCCCATTTGAAAATTACAGGCTTATAATTGTTTTTTCCCTTTCGAGTTAGTACTGTTAGAATCTAGTAGCAAGCTTAGCAAATATCTATATATGAACAAGTAATTTATGTTAAAATGCATGAAAATGAGAATTATTAAATGTCAATCAAGGCAATGAGAGTGCTTGGGTTTTTTCCTTTTGGCTTTTTCATGTGTTTCTGATAATTTTGTGGGTTTTTTCTCGTCTGTTTTCTAGAATATTTGTATGAATTTCTCTTTAGCTGTGCTTGGTTTTCAGAATTTATTTTTCTGTGTTCAGGTGATGATGATTTTGATTTTTCAAGTCCAGCAGGTGTTCAGGAATGTATCCAGCTCCCCCCTTTTAGCTGCTCTGGGGTTTTCTGTAGCAGTGCTGCAGGCTCAGCTGTTGGGGCTCCCTGTGCTGGCCAAACTGCACGAGAAGCTGGGAGTGCAGGAGAGGCTCCATCCAGCAATGGAATCTGGCACTTGTCACCTTCATTACAGTCAAATGAGATCTGATTTCTGATTTGTGTCTGCTAGGAGCCATCTCAGTGTATTTCTGACTCTTGATAATTAATGAGCTTTTGAAGGAGAGGTATTAATACAAGCACAACAGAGGTTTTTTTTTTTTTTTTTTTTTCAGAAATACTCCTTTTCAGGCAGGTGCAGAGCTCCTTCAAGGGTTATTCTTGAGCATATTTTGGAACAGTATCCCTGAGTAATTATTCTGAGTTATTATTTAGGGAAGAAATTGAGGGGTAGTCCAGACTTTAAAGCTAGCTTAAAGTACTGAATAATTAAATACAGCTGGAAATAGGAGATCTTAAATGAACGTGTTTTGTATATAACTTTGCTGACAACCTTCAAACTGAACTTCCTTCCTTTCTTGCTGTTTTTGCTTTCTCAAGTCCTTGGACTGAACACTGCTCGAAATTTGTTTATTTCTTCTCCAAGTTTTTTATCTAAAATAACTGTATCCAGACACCACATTTTACATGCAGCCTTCTTAAAATGGACTTAATCCACTTTGTGTAAAACAAGTTATGTTTTAGATATATTTTGTGAAAAAAGCCAAACTGCTTAAATAGTTCTTATGTCAGTTTTTCAAGTGTAGAAGTTTACTACTTTGGTAGTGTAAGCTAGAGCTTAACTGCATCTCATTTATGAAAGGGCTTTTTTTTTGTGCTGTGTAATTCTTGCCAGCTGACAGAATAACCTTGGCAGAGTGCAGCCTTTACTTCTTTTTCATACATATTTATTCTGCTACCCAAGGATCATCCAATGGGAATTCATAGCTTCAGCAATGATTGAAGAAATCTTATTTTTAATCTAAGTAATTTTCTGTGAAGTTTAATTCATAACGTAAGAGCACCTCCTGGGTAATAACTAAAAATTATATATTTTTAATGAAAAGAATTGCCTTGAGTCCTCAGTGTCCAGTAACTTACCTCCAACTCTCCAAAACTCACAGATCATCTTTACCATATAATGTTTAATATTGCATTGCAATTAAATTACTGGACAAATTCAAGATTAACAATAAAAACTGTCTCAGTTGGACTTAGGGGCTTTTAGAGTTGTAGGGGAGGCTGGTTTCCAGTTGGTTCTCTTACATTAAGAAACACAAAATTGATTTGGGAAGAGTTCAGGCTAGTAAGACTTGCAGGCTCTATTTTTACAGTTTGAACACTGACACAGATTTATCAAATCCCTATGATTGTGTGTGTGGGCCTGTGAAAATGCTCAGTGATATTTCCAAGTGGCCCTGAGTTCTCTGCTTTTTATGTTCCCAAATCATTTTTAGCGGCATCATAGCCCTGGTTTGCCTTGCTCACGTGGCAATGAAGAGAAGCCCCCTCGGTTTCTGGGTTAATCAGGCAGAATAACTCTGCAGAACTGACGGTGGCACTCAGAACCTGCAGAGGGGTGATGGGCTGGCATTCACACCTCTGCCTGGGTTTATTGTGTGAGCTGAGGCACCAGCCTCTGCTTCCATTTCCCCTCATTCTACTGCGCCTTAGTTACTTTGGGAATCCCTTTTCAATAAAAACATCTACTTCTGATTGCATTTTTACAAATAATAGCTGACATGCAAAGTATACCTGTGGCAGATATGCTATTTGTTGTTCTATATGTTAAATGCTGAAATAAATAAACAATCCCCCCTAAAAGCCCCAAATCAAAAGCCACATTAAACCACAAACATAAGCACGTAATCCTTTCTTCCTTGCCTTTTCTTTCTGGAGGAAAATATTTTACACAGTTGTCTGCAACTTAATTTAAAATTCGGTATAATCATAGATCAGACAGCATGTTAAATCTGAATTAAATTCTTGGCAGCTTTTAATTTTAAATTTGGATGCCAATTTGCACTGGTAGCTTAATGAATTTAAATAGCTCCATGAATTTTGTAGAGCATTCAGCCTTTTGGGGTAATTGAATTTTTGCTTTTTGATACGTAGTCATGGCAAATATAGAAGTATTAGAATTTGGTCAAATTTAGTAATACCTGAAAATGACCTAAAACCTCACAGCCATTTTTTGAATTATTCTGTAATTTATTTGTGAACAATTTTGTATCTAGGGAACAACTCCTGGTTCCTACAGTGTCATGAGATTTTGTTTTTGCAGTGTGTCCTTTCAGCTAGATGCCTTTAAAAGAGCCAGAGAATTATTGTAGAGCTGTGCAACTCCAGAATTTCTTCATTCAATAGAATGACTTTTAAAAAATACATTAAAATGTATTAAATATAAGTTATTTTGTAATATCTTAGTGAAGCTGTGCACTAAGTACTTGTGATCTTGTTACTCATGGTTTAGGATAAAAGATTGCTAATTGTCCTGCAGGAATTATTGATGGTGATGGTGCACCATCTTTTAGTTCCAGTGGTAGCTCTTGCATTTTTAGCTGAGAATGGGTATAAAATTATTGAATTACCTCCTTCAAAAAAAAGTTGTCATCTCTCTCATTGCTCTGTGAGAAAAGTTCAAATACTCATAGATGATGTGATCTATTTTCACATGGAATAAAAAATTAGTGTTTCAGAAAACATAAAGAATACTTACTTTTAATGGTGAAATCTGAGAAGGGTTGTTGATACCTTTCTGATTAATACTGAAAAGAAAGAGATGACCTGAACATATATGGGCTGAATCAACAGGAAAATCAGTAAAAAGGAGAATTAATTTACATAGCTGTAAACAATCCTAAGGCCTGATTCCTGCTATCGCTTATCAATCCTGGCAGCTTTGCCAGTTGATAGAAAAGCAAGTTTTATTGATGATCATTGTCTGTGGCATCACAAGCAATCACAGCTTAGCAAAGTGGTGCAGGTCTGATTTAGAGTAGCACAGTCTTGGTTACATGGGCCCTTTTCTTTCAGCTCTGCTCCTCCTCTGTTTTATTGCAACGTCTCTTGTTTTGGCTTTAAGGTATCTCTTTTTCAGCGATATTTTATTGAACACTGTCATCCAGATACAAGCTGCTACTGTAAATAATGATTCTGTTCCAGAATTTCCTCCTCTGTTTGGCAAATTGTTTTCTCCTCTCCGTTCACTTTGCTCTCTGCACAAAAGCAGATGCTATCCTCTAAATATTCCAGTTAACTGTGTTTGTTTCCATTAGCAATGTCTGACGTGCTGGGTTTTAAGCCTGGTCTGTGTTTCAATAAGCTGATTCTAGGCATTGCATCAGCCAGACAGGACTCTCTTAGCTGGCACTAACCTCAATACCTCACTTGGAGCATTCGATAAAGATTTAACCCCTTCTCACAGATTATTAACTAGCCAGCCTAAATAACATTTGCCAAAATTGCACGCTGTTTATGAGCCTTTTTCTATTTATTTATTATTTCTATTCTTTTTAAAGAGATTCAATTCATGCAATAAATTTTGTGGGCAAGTTTTTTATTTCCTTCCGACAGAGAAGGATATGTACTCAGAGTTGCACTCTTCATTGTTCCATCAAATAAGTGTAGTAAGTTATTGCTAAGTGTAAACAGCATTCTTTCTTCTTATTTTTTTCTGCTGTGAAATTTCTCCCTGATCAGAAATGAAATTCTCTACAGTGATTATATGGACTGTTGAACATCACAGAGCATTTTTGATCAGAGTTAAGTTCACTGCTGCTACTGACTCCAGCTCCCTTCAGTAGTTACTGCAATGCTTTATCTCCACTGCTGAGCTGGGGAGAACAAAGGGCTTGACCTGATTTCAGAGTGGTCACTGTGCTGAGGAAGCTCAGTCTGGCACAGGAGTTCCTCTGCAAATTACGAAGGAAAAGCAGATCGTGTTTTAAGGGCATATTGATTTATTACTGTCTCCTGGGTACAAATTCATATGTTGATACATTGATGCATCATTAGATCCAAATTGCTGTTGTTTCTCAAGCTCCTCAAGAGAATATTCCACCTTGTTGATATTGTTGTGTCTTGGATATATATTACTGAGGGAAATAATATCTGCAGGCTCTGTAGCTTGAACTTGTTTATGGTGGCTTCCAGGCTGGGGATATGTTTATCTTTTATTACAGAGGGTAGTGACATGCAGAGCACATTTATTCAGACTCCACTTAGTACAAAAAGAGGGGGGAGACCCTCTCAGGGATCAAATTTTGTCTTGTACCTCCAGTGAAATCAAAAGTAACAAATGGACGAAAGTAACTCTTGAGGTAGTCTAGAGCATGACAAAAATACAGACAGATCTACCTTTCTGTGTCATATTGGTATCACACAGCCTTTTCTGGTTCTGCCACAAGTTAAGGAATGCAGTCTGAATCCACACTGCCTGCCAGCCCTCTTCCACACCCATTCCCCTTTTTTTCCTCTGAGTATATTCCCATACAGTCCAGCTCTTCTGGCTATCCAATTTTCTTGTGAAGTGCTTTTTATGTCCGACAGCTGCGTGAAGCCTGGAAACACTGTGTGGTTTCTATGGCCAAAGCCCTGCCACATGTTGTAAGTTAAAGTCCATCTAGCAGGCATCATATAGGAACTGTTATTCAGAGGAGGGGAATGGATTCACTCTGCTGTAGTTATCCATTAGTGTTCTACTGTATGCTGCATATTTTTGCAATTCCTTTTCAGTTTTTGTCTCTGCTAGTCAGTAATTGACATTTGTTTTCTCACTGTCATGACCTCAAGCCCGGAGGCTTAACTCACATTGAAGTCAGTGCCGTCACTGGCGAGAAAAAGCCTCTTAAATGGGCAAACATGATTGAACAAAATGTGCAGGCCCTCTTAGACCTGAATGGAATACAAGATAGAGCTGCCTCAGTAATTGTCAGCAGCTCCTGTGTGTCTTGGGCAAGTGAAGATGGAGATCTCTGATTTTTGCCCGAGTCTGGTCTGTTACAACTCCACTTGCGCTTACCCTAGCATGGGTTTGTTTTTTGCTTTGTGTGTTTGGTGAAAGAGCAGTGTATGTCCAGTTTACAGACCAGAGCTGGGAACAGTCAGGAAGCTGTCCTGTGGCCTGACCTGCTCTCTGGTTTGTCCTCTTTGCCTGGAACTCCTAATACTGCTCAAAAAGTCCCTAGAGAAATGGGTATTGACTTCTGTGAGACCCCAAGGCAATGCAGGCTGGAGCCTGGGACTGTACTGTAGTGTGTAGAAATAACAGAAAAACATTAAAGAGCAGGCTTCACTTCCTTGGATTAACTTTTCTAATTATCTTGTATTTATTTAGTTGAAAATTCATCTATGATGTTTTAATGGCTTTCACTACAAAGTTTACAGTATGCCCACTTGTTATTTCATATTCTGCAGTGAATAATTCAGTTTGCTAAATTGCTAGTGAAGGCTTTCAGCTGTAATCACTGGAGTCTGGGAAATACGAAACTGAATTCTTACAATGAAATGGTCATAGGCTGAGTCATTTAGAAAGTTTGTTTAGGTAAGCTGTCAGCCACAGAATCTGTTTGAAAAGATACTTTTGTTTACTTGCTTCCCTATTGGGTTTATCTTCGAATTAGATTTTATAGATTCATAATTTAGAAATGCATTTATACTCTGTAGTGTGTGTGCGCATTCATTCAGCATAGAACACCCAAGAGAAACAGATATTTTCCTGATACAAACAGTAATTTTTCTTTCTCTCAGCCAATACTTATAGTGACACGTTTTTAGAATATCCCAGTTCTGCCTATTAGTCTGTCTAGTGTTTGTATCACGTCTTGATTATAATTTCTAAAAAAAATTTAGAATTTGTCTCCTGAAGATTTGTTTTTATGAATTTTCATAGTGCAAGTCAATCACATAAATTTGCTGCCAAAATGCAAAGTGATATGAAAATACCACCAAAATAAGCATGTGTAAACAACTGAATGCTTTCCAATGCTTGCCCAGCTGTATTTTACAAATAACATCGAATCCATTTATGTTAATTTTATGTCTGCTAGCTGAATTTAATTTAATACAATAACTTAATATTCTCCCCATATTTGTTCAGGTCTTTAGATTTCAAGGGATTTGTGAGAAATGTGTATTTAATTCAGACTAATGCAGTAATGGTAAATTATTATTCTGTTTTCAGTATTTGTCTACAAATTTGATTTCTACAGTCACTAGCATGAGAATATCAATGAAAACTAGTAAAACAAATTGAGGAAAACCAGTGGAAATTATTTGTCTATTATTATTATTCTTTTCTGTAAGCTTCTCAAGTAAATCACTAGAGTCATTAAGTGTACCTAAGGCAAATGGTGGTATTTGCACACGCCAGGAATTCTTTATGAAAAGTCTCTTGATCCTTCCAGGGTACAGACAAAATAATTTGAAAAATGTTTCATATTTTGCTGCTGGGATTGGTTGAGCCTCCTGGTGATGGCCCAACATTCATGAATTGATTATTTTGATGCAAATTTAAGTCTGCAGAAGACATTAGAGGTATGAAGAACCATGCACATCCCATTCCATCTCAGATGTCTCTTTTGGTATTTTAGCAGTTTTGTGGGTTCTGTGTCCATATGCAAAAGAAAGGCCAGTTCCAGCACTGTGTTCTTAATTTAGGTGTCATCTCAATGTGGCATTAGGAAAAAACCAAATATTTTAGGTAAGGTCTTTGAGATTCAGAATGGCTGCTAGTTTTACTTTCTTATATGTCTTTAATTCACACATTACTACTTCCTTCTTTTGTCAGATATTAGCTAGAAAATGCTTTGGGGAAAATTTAATTCACTTTCTATATTTGGCTCTCACATTCTCACCCTAGAAAACAAAATAAAAACCGCAAAAATCTTCCTCAGTCTTTATTGAACAGTTTTATGTAGAACTGTCAGTTCTGAGTATACAGGTTGACTTGAAGAGCTGTCATATGAGAGACTTCTCTGAATGTATTTGCTCTTTTTCAGGTGCACATCAAATGGTTTCCATGTAATAACTGTTCCTTGGAGAATGGAAAATTTGTTCTCAAATTAATCTTGCTGTTCTCTGCCGTCTCTTTTTCTCCTTTATTTCCCTAAGTGCATATATGTATATTTGCTATCTTAACCAACCAATACAAATGGAATTACATTTAGAGTTCTGATTGCATCAGTTGTCACTGAGAAGTGAAACTGCAGGAGCAGCTGTCAGTTTGCTTAGGTGAGCTCAGCTGAATTAAGAAAATTCCCCCAAGTTGAAGTTTTTAATGGGATATTTACTTCCCTAAAAGATTATAACAGCTTTTAAAACAACACTGAAAGCTTTTCCATTTCAATCATTCTGACTACATGAAATGTGTGAGATCCAACTGCTTGTGCTACATCATTGCATTTACTTGTATTCTGATTCATAACAATGCTTAAAATAGTCCTGTGCCGTGGAGTTAATGCATTTTCCTCTTATCTTTCACATGACAAATTTTGATACATAAAACAAATACTTCTCTGTTAAAAACAGTGAAACACTGGAGTGTACTGTGGATTATAGGGATGGTTTTATCAGCTTTTCTGGTTGCTTCTGCTGCATTCAGCTGAGAGAGACCACTACGAGCAGTAATTGACTGCCTTGACTGATTCTGTTGTTACTCCTTTATCCCAAATCTCGGGGATAAACAGTTAAGTGGGTGGTGAGTACATTATGCACTAAAATGTGTGCCATTTTACAGTAGAATAAACAGCCACAGAAAAATATGATGAAAGTGCTCCAGGTTAAAAAACCAGAAGCTGTTTACTCCAGCCTTTCTGGTTTAATTCACAGAGCCACAAATGATAAATTGTGGAATTCTTTTTGAATTTTGTCCACAACAGTGTTGTGTACCAGGAACCGCCTCATCTCTTAATTATTCTCCTTTTTTACTTGAAACGGAGTCTGCTGATGTTTTCTTACATCAAATCTTGTTAACTGTAAACAGAGTCTGTGCCTACTGTTGACACTTCAGGCTATACCTTGCAGAAATACAATTTGAGATCTATGATCTTCGGGGAGTGTTCTTAACTCTCTAAAGACTGTGCATAACTTCTCTAAATGTCAAAATATACTTATGACAAATCTAATTTTTAGTATGCAAGGAAGAATTCTGAGGAAGAATGCTGAAAGACCTTAAAATCTCATCTAAACATCTAACAAATATCTCCTGGAAAGAGCCTGGTTTACCTGTGTGGAGTCATGTGTTGTGTTTTTAGGAGGTTGACATCAACATATGAACTGTGTGTCCTCCCTTCCCTTAGTTACTTTTTCCCTAAGCAAAGCTGAGAACTCCAAGCTGTGTAATGAGAAACACTTGTGACAAAACCAATGACAAATGTGTAGCATTTCACAACATTTTTGTGTGTTTGTGTATATATATATACACGTACCTAATTCATTGTATTTTTTAGGACACTGACATGTCAATTTTTACACTTATAGCCAGATTCCAGACAATGCAAACTACACTTTAATATATTATAAAGCTATATAGTAAGCCCACTTCATGGGCTTCACATGCACACAAACCCAGTACTTACATAAATAATATCAAATGACAAAACTAGAAAGCAGTTTCTGCATACTTTATTTTACAATTCCTCACTAAATATATTTACAGGACACAGAGTTTGCTTTAGTGCAATACATAGTAATGTTGCATAAGTACAAACTGTTGAACTTTTCTAAAAAAAAAATTAAAGAAATAAAGCACTTAACTGATGTTACAGCTAAGTATGTAAAGCAACATTAATAACTCTGAGTGAAAATGCTAACAGCATCTTTTCCTCTCATAAACAATTTCTAGAAACAAACCACAAACCAGCATTACATATTCCAAACTACTACCCCTTGTACAGTACCATATCATTTAAAAAAATCACTTTTTAAAAGCACATATACTGTACTGTACAGCAACCTGTTTCTACAGATACTGACTTACTCTTTTAATACAAATATGATATTACCGTGGCAGTTTTGAAGAACAAAGTTATCTCAAGATATCAAACATCAGTAACAAACTCTGATAAGCACAGCTTCTTGAGAACCTGCTTTAACAGCATTTCTTCACAGTGATATTTATGAAAGGTTGGAAAAAGAGATTAGCATAAAATATTTCCATCCTTTTTCAGTTTATATGCAAAAATCATTACTTTATATTGGTAATTATAAAATTACAAACACTTTCTATAAGTAACTGCATCTGTAGTAATGATAGAAAAAGTCATCAGTAAGACACCTAAAATGAGGCTTGCATAACATGAGAGTTTGAAGAAAACTAGGTACACCTCATTTTTAAAGTAAGAGTAAGGGATGTAACTTAATTTAGAATAAGCAACACAGTTTAACAGAGAGAACCTATTATCAATTAAAAAAGCTACTTATTTATTAATAAATGTTAAAAAATAATGACATTATGATGAGGTGAAATCAACATTTATAAAGAGATGATGAAACATTTACTCTTAATCTTAGTTTTGGCACTTCATTGGAACAATTACTTTACCAAAGACCAAAATATGTATAAAAGATATTACAGCTCCTTGACATACCTTGCAAATATAGTACATAAGTACTGGCAAACACTGAAAACATAGTTAGTTAAACATTCCCACAGATTTGCACATGCATGCACTAGTCAGACAACAGCGTTGTAGTTATGCTCTTGGCGGTGACAATCTTGCATTACTTGGGTATTTTAGGCCGTTTCTTCAGCAGATCTTGTTTCTGTTTTAAGTCTTACAAATTCTTTAGCAACTTCATCATTGTTCCTCTGAGAAAGTATCCTAAGGATGGTTAAGCCAGTCTCATCCACGGAGATGCTCCTGAGCAGGGGGTACCAGGAGGAGCAGCTGCCCCTGTCGGCGATGCCCTGCAGCTGGATGACGGTCATGCCGATAACGCGATCCTCCCGCGCAAAGCAGTAATCCTTCACCGACAGGTGCAGCTCGTAGGCCCCTGGCTTATCTTCGTTACTCAGCAGGCTGCGTGGATTAACAATATGAATTTAGAACAAGGAGTTCAGTTTAATTCCCCACAAGGAATTAATTCACTCTAAAAATCTTGGACAAATTAAAGTGAGAGGGGTAGTTTAAGTTCTGTAGTTCTGTTTTGTTACAACGGAGTATCTGGTTTTAAACTTTCTACACAGGTAACCCGTCAGATGTATTGGTGATGGTACCTCTGTTCTCAGCAGTCTGAACAGAAACAGAATTCCCTCAATAGCTGGAACAGGCAGTTACCTTTCCCTGGAAAGTACGTAAAATGTTCAGCTGATTCCCCAACTGCCAGCACCATGACTTAAAATCAGCTTCAAAATGTAACAGAAAATCCCTGGCAGCATGCATCAAAAGGAGCTTTGTGCTGAGACACACGGTGAACTCATTTCCAGTCAGGGTTGGAGGGTAAGGGGAGGAAAATAAATTGGTCTCAGAAAAGGGTGAAGTACTAAATTTAAAACTCCAAGCTAGGTGGAAGTTTCTTACTGATTTAAGGATTAAATGGTAATAGCATTAGATAAACAATACTATTAGCACATGCACAACCCAATACTCATTTACATATCTCTACGGGTATGAAGGCTAGATATCTAGAAATAATAATTAATGCTTCTCTCTGAACAAATACCTAGGCCAGTAGATTCCTAGGGATAGAAGTAGTTATTACTCTGCAGGGAAATTAATTGTACATTTTAACTAGGTTTTGTAGGACTGAAAGCTTGCTGACTGCCATTCATTTTCATATACAATGAAGATACAAATTAGTAAATAATTTTGAAATGATGTCTATATGTCTATGTTAGGATGGCTTTTTTTTTTTTTTTGTTATTAATGGTTTAAAGGCAAAAAATATCTTAGAAAAATTTTCAAAAAATATGCAATTCCCAAATATAAAAGACTCACAATTGGAAAGTTTCATTGTACTTTGGTGACCAGGTGTTGCTCTTTGTCTTGGTTCCATGTTTTCTTTTCTTGTCACTCAATTTAGGACCCAATATGCAAACTTCCACAAAGGGCCGGAACATAGCTGTTGTTTGCCAGTTTAGGTTATTAATTGCTACAACTATAAAGACATAAAAGAAATGAAGTTAAGTAAAATTCCATTGGAAGAGTTCCAGTTAATTACCCTGTACGACTTTGTATAGCCAGTGAACCTGAGAGCTTTCCTATAGGATATCAATACCTGGTAAGGAAAAGCTTTGCCCCTTCCCTGCCAAGTAAAGATGTCTGACTATGTTTAGGTCCAAAGATATCAAATATAAACATGCATTTTACAAATCCTTTACCTTTACAGCTTCTTTTTGCCTGCTACCTTCACTGCAATTAAAAAAAATCAGCTTATACTAATCTGAGTGATCCTGTGTTTCTGAGATTCAGATTGTGCAGAACAAAGGCATTTCGTTAAAAATGCAGCTTCTTAAGGCTTGGTGCAGTCATTCACCACTCAGCTTTGCTGTAGTTTTTTAGAAGCTGAATTACGTATGAGCAATTGAGAAGTATAATTTGACACAGTTTAATTTATAACTCTATAACTTAGTATAACTTTAAATTATCTACACAGAGAAGCATAGACAGTGGTTGCCTGCATAATCTGAACTATTGCTGATGTTGAGCAAGGAAAAAGCACACTCCTAATCACCTGAAGTGTACGCACAGCTTCTCAAATACTATAATGCTTATCATTTTTTATGTTAGTATTGATACATTTGACTTAGGATCTAGTGTTTGGAAGTTTGGTCTTCATTGCTGCTTTCTTTTTAAAGTTGTCTGTTTGAAACTTACCTTTCACGGTGACTTTATGCTCACCAGTTCCAGGATGGGTAGAGATATCCACCTGGACAGATATCTCACCCACTGAATTATTAGCAGTTTGACCTGAAACAAGAATTATTGGTTAGCACACCTGGCTTCTCAATGCATCAAGAGAAATAGACAGCCAAAGCTGAATAGTATTTTCCTTTAGAAACACTTAAAATTTATCTTGTTTGACATTTAAGTGGGAATCTGTTATGGATTCATAAATGATTTTGCCACAGAAATTCTGGGCAATTGCAAATACCTATGGAAAGTGCCTCAGTGAAATAAAAAATCCTGTTCATCTGGAACTTTCCATTCTGGTTGTCATTAGGTGGGTTTGCATCTCAAAATGCAGAAGTTGGTGGGTTTATCGAGCTTTTCATGTCCCCCCCCAAAATCTTACTGCGAAGTGTGTATCTGGAAAGTTTCTTCTCTGTCACTGTTGATGAATCCTTTGCTGAAATTACTGAAGTTCTGCACTAGGACAGACAGAGGGGCTTAAAAATGAAAGAAGAAGGTTGAAGGGATGACAGAAGAACCAGGAACTTATTTTTTAAAGTTTTTGCTTTTGAGCACAAGGGTAGATTGTAAGTTAATTTGTACAGAATGAATCTTTAAAAGGACTTGAAATATTGTCTTGAAAGGTTCCTCAATATATCAGAATATAACACTACAACATAAAATTGAGTATGTTTACTTGTTCTTTGATTGGATGACTGTGAATGTTGAATTCTGTGAACTGCACTTACTCCCCAGTGTAATCTCCTGTGAACCACATAGTCAAGTAAATTGCTACCCCTTTACAACTGGCTGCTGTTTCTGTGGGTAGCAGAGAAAAGATTCTATATTCTTCTTATTTTATAAAAATTCCTTATCCACTGGTTCCCCATCCCTCTATATGTGAGGAGAAGCAAACATGCCTTTAGAATTTTTTCAGCAGTTCATACAGGAATTAAGGAACAGGTACAGAGAAGAGGGAGGGGCGTCCTGTGTAATAATAATGGGGAAAGTGATTTCACCCCTTACATTAGTTCATAACTAGAGTAGCTTTTTGTTATCATGCATAGTCTTTTTCTTTCCTGGATTTCCTCACCAGTGGTTTTCTAGAAATGAGCTCTGCAGTGATGTTTATTCACTGTTTTGGTCTGACCTGTAATTATGTTCTCTACATGGCATGAGCATTGCAAGGTCAATTAAATACCATTAGCCCAAGTGTTACTGCTTCAGAGAACAAGCCTTTTTTTACCTGATATATCAAGATGTGGAGATTCAGTGATTATTTAACAGGCTCAAAATCCTTGAACATTATTGTGCATTTCCAAGCTTTCAGGTGAGTTTGGCTTGGAATTGTTGTGAGCCTACTTTTGAAACACAGCAGTGTTTTAAAAGTGCACAGTGACAATGTCTTACTGTATTTATAGCTGCCACTTCTGAATTGCAGGATGCCTGTACAAATTTTGCTGTTGGATGTATTTCATTATCATCAGAGGGTTTGGACCACTACTCACATGTAAATAAGCAACTTATTAGTTATTAATGACAAGAGGTTTGGCTTCAGTGGCAGCAATTAAGTTCTTTGTATTTGGATACCAACTTAAAGCTGTACTGTATGGAAGCTCTGAGCTGGTGAATCATTCTGTGGCTTGCTCACAGTAAGTAATACATAATTTTTTAAAGAATTTATTTAAAAAGGTAGAAACTAAACGGACCAGAAAAGCTAAACAGTAAGAATAACAGGATGGCTTTATTCAGAAGCACTGACTATAGTAAAATTTGCTTTTACTTGTGAAGAGAAAGGAAACTGTCATTTGGTGAAGGTCATAAAGTTAAAGCTGTTTTTTTTCTTTTGCAAACACAGTGTTATTAGGCCATACATCAGTGAGTAGCAGGTTTTTAATGGAGTTACATTTAACCCTGGGTGCTGACTTGTGTGAAAAAGCCTTCTCTTATATTTATGTGGATTACCTCGATTAAATGCAGACAATGCCTCTAATTCAGAAAGCAGCTTGCCCAGGATAGGAATCCAATACTATATATAATATATTTTCATATATGGAATATTCTCATTGGCTTTGTGATACTGTAAAGTACATCAAAGAGAGCAGGGACTGGAGGTCCTAGAGCATTAATCTGTCTCATTCTTTCATATTGTGAAATTCCACCTTTACACATTGTTCCGTAATGCATGGAATTCAACCTCAGCACCAGGTACATTTGTGGTGATGAACCTCTTTATGAATGATGCTTTTGATTCCATCTGTAGCCTTCCTTCAGCTCTGAAGTTTGAGTTGAACATACTGTAACTCTGTTCCAATTAAAAAGCTTTCAATGCCAAGCCAGACAGGAGAAGGGAACCAGGAATTTGCACCACCTAAATCTTAGGGACACTGCCTGGGTAGGATAAACTGAATGTACTGAGAGAGAACGATAAGTTCTTGAACCCCCTCCCAGTCAATAATGATTTATCCCTGTCTGCAGTGGAAGATGAGTTAAGTTGATCCAGAATATCACTGAAATTAATAGCTGGTGTCAATTACTTGTTTTAGCCTCTAGCTTAAACAAACCAACAAAAAACAAAACAAACAAAAACAAACAAACAAACCACCAAACAAAAAAACCACCAAACCAACCCCAAACCCCAGGAAAGCTTTAAAAGAAGAAAATTAGCATTTTTAGTTGACAGCCTTGAGAGCAGCCTGTGGATGGTGGTAATAGTGAAGTGTGCAGAGTTAACCTCTAAAAATGACAGCCAGGATTTCATCAAGACAAAAATCTATGCACCTGTAAGATTAGACTTGTTGTGTTTCTTCAACTTTTTTATTAACTTAAGCAAAATATATTATTGTAAAGTTCTCCTAATCGTTATCTCTTTCCATTTCCCAGTAGTCCATAATTTACAACAGTGCTCCAAAACGTACTGCAAATACGTGGAGTGAATAGTTCTTGTATGTACAGTCCAGCTTGATATGGTTATAAAGATATCTGTGCAAAACATCACCCACTTTTATGCTAAAAGCAGTTGACATTAAAATGACCTTACATTCAGTATTGCTGAGAAAACCTTGTTTGCAAAACATTTCAGCCAGCAGAGACAATTTCTACTCGAGCCTAGAATATAAACTTGGCTTCTTTTAGTAATCACCCCATCCATCTTTCTCTTTCTGACCTGCTGAACAAACTAGAGATACAATACCAGGACATTTAGTATTTGCTTATAGCATCTCTTGTTGACATTCAGGAACTATGGTACTTAATTTTAAAGCCTCTGACCTGTGTACTTCTGCTGTTTTGTTTTCTTTTTTGCTACCGCTTCTCGTACAGTCACAGCAGGAATTAGTTATTCTGACTGCACTGTAGAAAGGTCCATTTATCCTACTGCATTTAATAAGCCAATTTAGCTGACAATAAATCTCTCCATGCACTGCAGAGGATGATTGCACTTTTCTTCCTTTAGTACTGTAATATAACTCATTTGAAGGCTAACAAACTTATAAATGATTCTGTCTCATGTTTGAAAACCTTATGGATGTTTAATTATTACTGCTTGCTCTCTAATAGCAGCTTTACATTTTATTTGTTAGTAAATTTATGTCATTCAAATTACTGCATGTTCTTACTGGTGGGTAAGTAAGTGATCACATGCATTAAATGCATTAAGTGCTGTCATTCTTTTGCAGCAACTAAACTGTAAAGAAGAAAAAAAATCTCCTCTGGCCAAAGATGCTTTCTCCTCAGGGACTAGAAAGGCCTAGAAGTCAGGCTTTATTCCTCTTATTTAGCACCTGGAATGGCACCAATGTGAGAGCTGTTATAAACTAATGGCTTTGACAGAAGACAGTTTGGACCAGGGACCAAGTCAAATATTTCTTAGTGATTTTATCATGATAACCACACTAACTGAAACATGTGCTTTGCTTCAGGAAGTTGCTATAGAAATGGTTGATAATTATTTGTTTTGGGGGATTCTGAGAACCAAGTTCAGTACTTGAAGGATGATTTCAGCAACCATTTATTCACTATGCTGCCATAAAAAGATTGAAAATATTTAGGTTTGTATTTGATTAGCAGATGTAAATCATTTGTCTAAAGGATCACTTGTGATGGAATTGAGGTTGGCAGGAGATTCTGCAGCATCTGTAAGCCTCTCCACAGCTGTGCAAAGCCACACTATCAAAGTGCATTCCCTCCCATTGGAATTTCTGTGGTGTCAGGCAGGGATCTGAGGCACTCAGAACACACCATAAAAGCAGGATGTTGTGGTGTGAGTAGGAAGCCCTGGTTTGAGTGTTGGCCTGGAATCCCCAGCTGAGGCCTTTCCCTTCATCTCTCTGGGGAAAGTTGTGCTCCACACCAGGGCTCAGCTCACTGGGGGGCCCCAGAGCTGCAGCTGCTGCTCTGTCCATGTGCTAAAGAAACTGGGCATGAGCCAGCTTTGATCTGCAAGGTGTGCATCCAACTGGCCTCATCTGTGCCTCTGTGGGTGTAGGTATATTTTTTAATATGTATTTATATATATTCATGTATTCTGTCCAGTGTTCTACCCAGACAACACACAGGCCCCTCAGGAGGTTTCTATATGTATTAAATGCTCTGCTTCTAGTAGGAAGTTATTTTTTAAAATTGATATCATATAACTAACTGATGGTTACCTGTAGCTTGTGTTTATTTTCCTGGGGGCTTGGAGGAAACTCATGTACAACTTGTTTCCAATTTAGGTGCTTTACTGTTTGATTAAAGGAACAACCAGAAATTTTCTAATGTGACAGCCTCTTAAATGAATGTTTTGTAAAGACTTTCTGTTTTACCAGCAGTGTGGTTTTTATCTACGTGAACTTTAAAATTAATTATTTTTCTGCCACTATTCTGAGTTCATTTGCTTTGCTATCAGCATATGCTGGAACACTTCTATTAGTTGTAATTCAGCAAGTTTCTTCTTTGTTTGTTCTTATCTTTCCTGTTTGTTGCTTGCAATAGTGTGCTGATTTCTGCAGCACACTGTAATGCAGGTCTGGGGTTTTTTTCCCCGTGAAATAAGGTTGTGTAACACATGCTTCTGACCTCAATTTGAAACTACAGTGGATGAAGCAGGGATTATTTCTTGAGTTAAATTCTGTCTGAAGTATGGGTTATGAGAGAACTGGAAATGCTCTGTAGGACTTAAATTTCCTGACAGAATACAGGTAGAGCTTTCAAAATATGACAGTTAATAATACAATAATTTTGACAAGCAGAAGAAGAAAAGGTCTTTGTTTTTCACCTATAAGAGCTGCTAAACAATTCAAGCAGTTTTTATTTTCTGTAGTATGATGTCAACTCTCTGCTTGCTTTAATTATAGTTAATATCAGAATATTGTTTTAATGTCATTCCATAGATTTATGAAATATTGAGGTTCTGCTTTGCTTTGTACAATTACAGGTTGCAAAGGAAGACAGAACTGAATTTTGGCTTGGCAGTTGAAAAACATTTGTCTTCATTTTTTTATTGTGTAACTTCCTTCCCTGTGTTGGTGACTTCACAAGACAAGGATGGGGTTGCTGTTAGAGATAAGAATATTTACCTGATGAGAATGAGTATTGTATTTTCTTGTTTTCAGATACATCTTCCCTTTTTAGCTTTCAATTGTCTGGCATATGAATGAAGAAATCTGAATCAGATCAGCTGAAGCAGAGCTTTTTCTGCAGCCTTGTAAACAAACAGGTAGGGTTTGCAGTATGAGCTCTGTGTTGTGAGATGAGTATTGATTTTTCTGCTTAAGTGATACAAACTATTTTAAGTCAGGCTAAAAAATATAGTGCAGAATCCTGCCATTATGTAGTATTCTCCAACAACATTTGTGAACTGGAGCTGCTGTAAATTTGTAAGAAAAAACATTTTTCTATGTCCAATAAATAACTATTTTAGATGCAAGAGTGGTGTTTACTTTGGACAAATTAGTAGTAAAAAATGAGAGCTAATTCAGGAAACTCTGTTTGAGACTCTTTTTATGTAATTTGCAAAAAATAAAATAGTATTTGTTCAAATGTCATTAGTGTTGATGCTAAACAAATGTAAATATTCACAGCACTGGCTATAGTTTATGAAATTACTGAAGATGCAGGGCATTCGCTAAACTAAACCATAGCCATTTAATTTTGATATATTTTAAGTAGTTTAAAAGGTGAAGGTATAACTTAGAAGGTGACTTCTTCACTCTTCTTTTTTCAGGAATGACTTAAGAGAAGCTTCACCAGTTCTGGTCTCAGCACAGAGCAGGGAAGTTCATGCAATAGGCCAGCAGAAGTGTAGCGAGAGTTTGTCCTCTGGCTTTTAGAGTTCTGTCTTGATTGTGAAAGCGTGGTTGAATTTAGCTCAAGTTTGGTTAAAATTATCTTGTCCTGCCTGACCTGAAATTTGTCCAATTTGTCTAGAGCTCTTGTCAATGTACAAAATAGATGATCTCTTGCAGAAGCCTTGGAGCTTTCCCTGAAATTCTGGGCTGGCTGCTGGCTGCCTCCAGCTGTGGAGCAGCCATGGGGGTTCCAGCCCTACAGCTCTGAACCCCCAAGTTCCTATAACTGAGCTGAGTTTTACAGGTCAGGCTTGGCACTGTGCTGCTATTTTACAATTGATTCATGCTTGGATCAAGCACACTGTGCACAAAGAATGGTTTGGTTACAAAAGATTTTGAAAGCAATCCATATAATATAATCTGAATATATGCAAGAATATTATCCCGTAGCTGAATTTAGAGGAAAAATCCCACCCCTTTTACAGCAGGAGCTAATGTTTACTTGGTGCACAAATAAAGTGACAATTTACAGCTGACAGAAGTCCAGAGGAACTAAAATCAATCTGAGCTCTGGCCCTCAGGTGATCTGCTTGCTAATGGTGCACTGACGGTACACGATTCTCGTCTGGGTGTGTTTTATGTGCTCTTTGCAGAGGTATCAGTGACCACCCAGTGTGTTAAATACTGATCACTCAGGCTTTGGAATGCAGTTCTCCTCACTAAACTGCCTTCAGGTCTAGCAAAATCCTTTAGGTCTGTATCGAGGTCCTTTTCAGAGACTCCAGAAGTGACCTGCTCCATGGAATGGCTCTTGGCAGTGACAGCACTTGTCTATGATTGAATAAGAAAACTGATCCAGATGAATGTGCTTACAACAGGCACTGCAGAATCAGCTGAATCTCCTCTGGGTAATATAAAATGTGAAGTTCGGATAGGTGGAACTAAATTTCATTACTAGTTTATAAATCATTCTATGTATTATTATAAAAAGTTTTCCAATCAAACAACAATGACAATTTATTTGCAAAAGAAAATGCTGCTCTGCATGTTTTACACTTGTGGGTTGGGATTAAAACAGGACAAGTGCTTAGCAGGCTTTGCTTATTTTCCGGAAATGTTTACACAAGGGACAGTCATAGATTATATCCCCCCTTACTATCCTATTGATACCAATGTTAATATCTGTAGTGATCAGAGTTTCCACAGGATTTAAATTCCAAACAAACCTATTGAAAGGGTGTGGCAGATCTGGGATAACAGTTGAAGAGAAACCTCTCCCTCCTCTTCCAGGCAGAAAGGAGGTATTTAATAAGCTATGTTACTGAGAAAGCTAATCTGGTACCTGGACTGTCTGTATCTTTATTTGACAACCTTTTTCTTTTATCCTTTTCACAGCATGTTACAGATTTGTGTTCACAACACTGAGTGAGCATTACATTTACAACTTTCTTCGACATAGAATCATTACAGCTCGAGAAGACCTTCAGCCATTACAAATCATTATATGGACCAAAAAAAACCAACAAAACAAAACCAACTGAAAATGTTACTGCCAGATTATGCTCCTCATTGTCATTTACTTATTCCCAACACTTACTGTTTTGAAAAGTCTTGAGTCTATAGTGGGGCTTTGAAAAGCAAAATCATCAGAGTAAGATTACAGAAGTTAATTTCATTATTCCTGCTGTGTGATAATTTGCTTTTAAAGCATATGTCTATAACAGTGTAGTCTCATGATGCATCTGAAAAAGGCAGTAAGAATTGTGCTTTCAACTATTTAGTGTGGTGAAACCACCACAGGAAAAACTATGAATCCCTGAGTCACCATTTTAAAAGCTAGGAATGCTTTTATTATTATTATCTTATGCAAATTTCTTTGTTTGCAAGATCTTTTGGAAGGACTGGGCACAAAGGCTGGGAAAGAAAACTCTGGTTCAAGCAACCATCCTTCCTTAGAAATAGTGCAGATCGTAGTGCTGGATAATTTGGTTATTCCTGTTGAATGTGATCCTGCATTAACATGAATACAGGAAGTATCAAGGACCATAAAGCAGAGCCATTATTACAGAATCAGAGAATAATTGAAATTGGAAGAGATCTCCAAGATCAGGAAGTCCCACCTTAGGCTTTCTGTGTGTAAAGTTAACTCCCCCTTCTTACACCAATCAGACCAATTTTTGCTCTTCAGTTTCTTAGAAAAACTGCAGCTTAGTCATGGTGAGTTAGAAACTACTTTAACCTGTGGGTAAATGTAAGCCTTATTGTTGTCTGATTCTTGTAGTCCTGACAGGAAAACCAAGCATCCAATTCTATCTACAGTCTATCTATAGTTACTGTACAATATATACTTTCTTTACATTTACAATATTTTTTTTTCTATTGCTTTGAGCTTCATTATATCCAACTGTCTATTGATTATGGATTGGCAGTGAGAAAAAAAACAGGCCAAATATCAATCTAGTTACATTCCAGTGAAAGCTTCTGATTTGCAAACAGGGTCATTTTAACTAAAAGCTAATGATACAGTTACAGCTGTGAGGCTGGAGATCATAATAGATGAGGATTTAATTCTTTTAAATGAGGCATTAAAGGATAATGAAAAGTTATGAGTCACTTTTCCTTAAGTTTCATTCCCAGTGGCTACATTTCTAACAATACTGTGTGCAAATATAGGCATGGTAATGTGTGCACAGAAATGAACACAGACCTCAGGCTGAAATCATGATGAAAATCAGAAAATTCAATTTTGTGGTTCAGGATTTATAAAAGGTCACTACTTATGGTTACAACTTAACTACTTTTTTTCCCTGAAGGTATGAGGAAGGTATGTGCTAAAAAAAAGCAAAATCCATAAAAGTAACATTTTTCTGCCTGAATTCATATTGCTAATTTTTGTTTTTGAAAAGGGAGGAAAAAAGACTCTACTCCCGACATATTAGGGTTTTATAGCTATTTTCTCATTTGTAATATATGAGTTATTAACAGAGATCTCAGTTTTAATATGGAAACAACTTAGGAAATCATTCCTTGGAAATAATCCTGGGGCAAGCTGCAAAACTCTTCATGCTTTTTATACTGTGAGTAACATGTTGTACTTCAGAAGTAAAAGCAATTGATTTCCAGCTTTACTGTCCAATTAAAACTTTCTGATTCTTCTGAGCTGGAACAGGGTAATTCATTATATCAGCAAACTGTATTCTTTCCCAAAGACATGAAGTGGCAGGCAGGTCATTTTTACAAATGCTCATTACATTCAAAAGGAACCTAGTAAGGATTACTATAATGCAAAAATGTGAAGTTTCTAGAATGAAGAAAACATTTAGCTTGGAATATCACGTGTGCAGTGCTCCTGCAAATAACCCTGGTGTTCAGTGTGCAGCCAGAGCTTGGGGACTCTCCTTCCTGTGCAGTCACAAGTGCCTAAAGGAACTGCCCTCAGATATGCTCCAACAACAGCATTAGAGAAGGGACAACATCAGTAACATCACATGGGCAAATCTGTGTCAATAAACTCTAAAATATCACAGGCGGTGGAGAATGTAATCTGCAATCAATAATTTAGAACATTTAAAATATAATAGGATGTATTTCTATGTCCCTTACAGATCACTTACTCTGAGAAGTTTGTGTGGCTATAAACTTCTTTATCAAGGTGTCAGTAGTTTGTGTGTAAAGGCTGAGAGCGTATTTGAGGGACTGTAGGTCTGGGCTCTTTTCCAGGAAATTCTTTTTCAGCCCACTTCCTCCAGCATGGAAATATTGCTAAAATGAAAAACAAATATGGTTGTTCACAGAGGAGGAAAAAGGCCTCAGTTACAGACATACAAGTTTAAGTAAAATTCTTAAACGAATGTTTAGAAGTAACAACAGGCCTGTGTAGAATTACTGTAGCATTTGTGAGAACTGTCATTAATCTCTAGTACAAAGCTTCTTTTCCAAGAGTAAAAAGATTAAGCATAAGGGGAAGAAAACAATGCACAAAAGTTTGATTTTGGTCTTCATGATCTGATGTACTCATTTGCCAAAACTGGACAAATAGTTGAAACATTCTTTTAGGTTGCAGAGAGTGGAATAAGTTTAAATTCCTTGTCTAAAAACCCCAAAATGTCATAAACCCCCCTCAAATGAAGGCATGGTTTACAAGGACAGATAAAGGATATATTCCTTTTCAGGGAAAAATTTGTAAAAATTTTCAGGGAGAATACTCCAGAGTGTGAAGGTTTTGAGTAGCAGTGTGAACACTACTGTTCTACTGGCACAGCTAGATTTGGAAAAACAAATATGCTAACGACTTTGATGCCATGCTGACTATGTCAACTATATATATCAATGTATTATGTTATGTTTTCAATCCCAAAGCTGAGTTCAGAAAAATTAAGGGACAGATTTTTCCCTTTTTCCTCCCACAATGAAGAATTTTCCCTAAAGTTTTGTACAGGACAGTGTTTGATGAATTACTACATGTTAGTTACAATGGAAAGATAAATGTGCTACATACCTTCATGTTGCTCAAACACCTTGCAAAGCATTTTGCAACCTCCATTACTGTTCTAGGTCTCAAGATCAATAAAGCTCCCATTAATGGCTAATTAGTAAAAATAAACAGTGTTTTTCAGGACCACCATGACTACTTGATGAGCTGCAATATTGGTCCACTCAGTACAGGGGATGTTTGGGACTGTAAGCAGAATCTACTCTCCCTGCCTTTCTGCAGGAATAGATGCAATATAAACATTGCAGTTCACATACACACATCTCCACCTAATGCTGTATCAGACTTCTCTGGACAGCTCAGACCTACAGTCCACATCTGCCCTTTGCATTTCGTGCGCACATTTCACCTTCAACTCCTCAAGATTCTGCAGGAGATGAAACATAAATGTTTCATAACAGTTATTTACATTTCTGTATTGCTGTCTTCTGATGGTTAAAAGGGAAAAATATCTGTAGGAGCAAAATGGGATTTGAAGTTATCAGGGTGCAACATTTTATATTGCTTTAATACTGTGAGGACAGCTTGCGTCAGTTTAAAAGGTTCTGAATAAATCTATCATTACATCATTACATACTTACATAAAATGTATATCTTTGCAAGCAAATTATTTCATACAGTATGTTTCAAACAAATCTCTCATCTTAAGATGCTCAAGAGTTTAGTCATGGTTTCACTAAGAATCATAATCAATTTATAAGCAAACGTTAAAATCTGTTAATATTTCCCGCTATTGTGACAATTACTGATTTTTTTTTTTAAAGTTGTGTCTCCCAGTAAAATGTTATCTGCAGCAGCAGCTACACATGGCTGAAAGCTCCATGAAAGTTAATAGCCATATAGAGAAACAAAGACACCTGACCCTTGTTTTTCTGAGTGTTTAACTATTCTTTTTTTTTGTTTTCCCCATAAATGGTAAATTTTGCAAGCAAAATCAGCAATGTGAACCTATCATGACTGTATGGAGCTGAATATAGAAAAATAATCAATCAGTAAGCAGGGTTTTACAGATTCAGCTGGACCAGTTATTACCCTGCTCCTTAGACATGGAAACCTTAAAATAATTTAGCACACAGATATAAGGATGTTGAATTAACAAAGGGATTTTTCCTATTTCATCTTTTTCCTCCAAATCTAGATCTTTTTAGTAAAATGGTCAACATTTATCTGTCCATCTGTAAGAATTTAAGCACTGGAAATTTAGGCAAGGTTAGAGTTTATGTTTCTCCCAGCTTTTATGTATTTAGAAAAAATGCTTTGAAAGGAAAATTATTAGATTCACATACTTTACTTCACACAGCTTACTTTGGGAGCATAATTCCATTTATTACATTATTCAATTTGTTCAATTTGTTTTCCCAACATTACTAATTCCCAATTATTTTTATTTCTGAAAGAAATGCCAATTCCACTACAAACACAAAAAATGGCAATTAGGAGCCCTCTCTGTTACTTTTTCTTGCCTTGGAGACTGGTTTATTGCAAAACACTTGATGATAAGTATTTTTTTATATCTTCAATTTTATACTTCAGTAGCTGCCTCCTTACCTTCCTGATGTGCTGTATCTTCCCAGCAAACAGGAAAATATGCTGTTATTCTAGAAAATGATTGCTTTTAAGTTATTTACACCAAGTGATGATCCAGGCCAATGTGAAAAAGACTGATAAGCAAATTAAATAATAATATGTTAATTAATATAATATATATTCCTAATGACTTATTTTGATTTCAGAAACCAAATCCATGAAGACTGTATGAAAGTCTCCAGTCTTTTATCTAAAAACCAATCAGTCATTCTTGGGCATTGCAGCACAGAGCAGAAAACCACACAGAGCTGTACCTTTATAGTAACTAGTGCCACGTCCATTATTGCACACTGCCTCAGGGTCAGGCTCTTGGCTTCCTCTCGGATCACGTGGTCCTGCCAAGCAAGAGAAGACTGCAGTTGGTTTTGAAAGAGAGTAAATATTGTGAATATCTGTTCTCTGCAAAACAACATAGCCCCCCAAGGACTATGATTAACAGGAATTAATTCAGAATCCTTTCACAACAAATGATAACCTAGAGCAATTGTGTTTCTTGAAAACATAGACTGCAGAGAACCAGATCCACTGTTTAATACTGAGCTTTACTTCTTATCCTAGGATGCCTTATTTCTCTGTTTTGAGGGATGGGGAAAAGGTTAAAATTTAGCTTAAAATAATTATATTAGATGATATAGAAGTAATTAACTTTATTAATAAACCTGACAGTTTAACAGATGTTTGTTAATGCCCTATGTCCAAAAAACAGGGCTCCTATTAGAAGATGACATAGAGTGACTACACTCCTGTTAAACCTTTGTCTGAATAAGCAGTCAGCGGTTTACTTAGGTAATGTTTTAACTCTTCCAGCAAACTGAACAATCTTTCATAGAGTCCCCAGATACCACATTTCTGTACAAATCTGAAATCCGAATGGCAGAATTGACTGGCAAACACCTGACAGCAGTATCAAACATCTCTGCTGTCCATTAAGTGAACTCCAGCACTGCAGTACTGAAGACTTTATTGCAGAGGTACATACTAAGTTTCAATGCACATGAATATTCCACAGAAAGAAAATTACTGGTATTCTCACATTAAGGGCTTTTTCAGAACTGGTTACAGAAGCAAAGATAGTTTTTTTGTTGCTTTTTTTTTTTTTTTGGTGATGTTTAATGCTCATAAGGCCAAGTTGTGCAATATGGGAGTGATGGCTTCTTGACCCATGTAGTGATCACTTACCATATGATCATAGAGTCTTTTATTCATAGCTTGGTTTTGATGAAACTGTACAATAATTATTCAACTCTAAGCAGTTACTGCCATATTCAATCTTATTATAAGAACGAGGCATGTGGTTTGGCCTCACAGTCACTAATATTTTCTCCTTTCTTTTTGTTAGTGCAAGCCATTCACAGCTTCATCTGGCTCCATTACCTTGAGTTTTGACAGTTGTCCAAGATCTTTGGCTGCACTGAATATCATCTGGGGCCCCTGTAATCACATTGAAAATTAAGGAAACAGACTCATGACAGCATGTTTGCTTTTTATGTCAACACAATCTTATTTTCTGCTAGGACATTGGCCAAAGTCACTGTTTTGCAAAGCTAAATAAAAGTTTCAGTGTCACAGGAGACACATTTTCATTCAGTTGATAAGGCCAAGTGGTTGAATGCCTGCAGCAAGATTCCCTCCAGTATCCTATAGCTGATACAAATATTGCACTTTCTGCTGAGAGTGGTTTTGTGTTCTCCTTTCTGCTATCTCATTTTGTGTTTAATACTGAAAGCTAAGGCTGTGATTGTTCTCAGTGTGTGTCAGTGAGATGTTTGTCCATAACTGCAGCTCTCAGGTGCTGTGCTAAAATGAACAATCATAGGGGGAAGTGAGCAACCCTGAGGAACCTGCAAAAGCCTGTCTAGAGGGAAACCTCAGCTGAGTAAAACACAGCACAATGGTGTACTGTGAGCCAGAGCCTTTTTAAAAAGAAAATATATTGAAATTGTGAAGCAATAAGCAATAAAGCAACATTTTACAACAGCCAAATCCTAGCACAACACCAAAGGCCAATGCCTTCACATTTGTCTCAGACAAACAGAATCCTACTGTAATTCCATGCTCACATCTTTTATCACAATTATTCCAAGCAATATAATTACCAGTGCAGTTACAAGGCAGTTCAGCAAGACACAGTTCTGATTATGTGGATTTCAGAAAAAAAGGTTCATCCAACTTACACTGGAGTAATTTTTATTAGACTTTCTGTTCCAAAGAATTTCATTTTTCAGAAGTAATTTTGCTTCCTAAATGCTTCAGTTGAAGAAGGTGTAATATCAAACTAGAGCCTAAATCTTCATTATATTTTAGTAGCGATAATGGTAAGATAAACATGTATATAAACCTGTATATCTATATCTAAAAGTGAAAAAATAAACCCCATTTGTGAATGCCTGTGCCTCTCACCTTCAAACAGAAAGAAATATTCAGAGCTAGAAAATCTCTCACAGTATCCTACTTTTCAGTGATTTTCTTTAATTATGTGTTCAATAGTAAACAGAAGTATCAAAATAAATGGAAATGCCTATAGAGGCCACCGCTAAAGAAACTCACCTCTGCACAGATTATCCTATGAATATTGATACTGCATAAAGCTAATAAATGCTCCTAACACATGATGGAAAATGCAGTTATCCAGTTGAAATGCTACCTATGTATTTGCAGATACTATTTGCACTAAAAAGTTTGAAAAACAAATTAATGATCTCAGAAATGTAAATTCAAAACTTATTGAAAGAGAGCTTGTTTCTAATTGCACATATTTAACAAGGCCATGTCAGTAAATATGAACAAATCCAGTGACTGGAATCCTGGCCATGATCAGCTCTACTCTAGAATTTTTAATAGTTCAGGTAATTTAATTACTATCTCTGCACCATTTATACATTTTCTATTAGAGTTTTTCCTGCCTGCCCAGCAATATTATTTCATGTGTCTTCAATACATTATAGTACGATTTAATGATATGCCTTTAACTTATGGACCCTGACCAACAGCATTTTAGCAGCTGAAGTGGTACCATAGGATGTGTAACAGCCAAGTTGCCAAAGGCACACTGTGGCAACATCATGATTACCTTGTCATAAGATGGTCAATTTATTTTAAACAAGATTGAGAACATGAAGAATTAACAGTTGTTATCCCAATCCCGAAAAAAAAAAAAAATCAATTATAAGAAGGCCTCCAAGCCAGGCTATCTTTGTTGATCCTTGGACAGGATCAGATTTCACTGCTGCCCTCGGCTCAGCCACCAGAGTTCACATCAGGCCATGCTCACAAGAGTCTCCTGTGCAGCACCACTTTCTGTAAGTACAGCTCTGTTCCCTCTTCTCAGCAGGCTGGAAAATCTGTTCTGCCCAAAGAGGACCTCCTGTCAAGTCTGCAATTAAAATACCCCAAATCTTTAGTGCTATATTTGGCTTAAGCTTCCTGATGTTAATTAAGTGCTGCCTCAAAATGAGGAATGGCACAGCAGGCAGGGCTGGAGGATGGGATGGGCATCCCTGGCTTTCTCAAAAATGGAAGTGATTGAATTTCTGATGCAACTAGGAAGGGCAAGAACACTCCTCATGTTACTCTGCACAGTGAAGCTGAGAGAGAAATCAGATTAAGAACTCCTTGTATGGGAGCACATGACTGCATTCATAAAAACTGCTCTGAGTTGGGGCAGGCAGTAAATGAAGGAGCCAAGCCTTCCTCACCAGCTAAGAGCAAGCTGCCTGCACGACTCTGAGACACCAGAGAGCAACACACTGCCTGCAGTCCAGGTGTTACTCCTTGTGGTCAAGGTACAGAACAGGATAGTGTCACATTCCTTGGCAACAGCTGATCAGGCACATGATTACAATCCTTTATATCAACTGAGAATTACCCTGGAACACTTACGGTTTGGTCTGTCAGTGGTGGAAGCACAATTTGTTTTTCTATTTTGTTTAAGACTAACTTCCAGAGCTCTTTCAAAACCCGTTTGAGAACTGTCTTCTCACAGATTTTTGCAGAGACACTTAAACTGGAACAAAACAAAACCACAAACCAGTCACCAAAACTAGCATTAAGGCTTCAGAGATGCTCTATCATGGTCAGATTAATAGCCATTAAGGTTTATCTTTTCTCTACTAATAAAAATTTCTCAGTAGCTAAATTATTTTGCAATATTATCAGTAAATAGTTTTGGTAAAAAGACTTGCAGATGACAAACTCATATAAATCTCCACCATCTAATTTAATGCTTAGTATATCACTGATGCATATTTATTGAAAATGCAAAATCATAATGAGCTATAAAGTTTGATGGATGACACAATTTAGCACTTCCATGCCCCTAAATTGAAGTTATAGTATATAATTTGTTTCTGTCTTAAAAATAAAGAGCAACTGTCTCTCTTGTTTTGTATTTCTACTGGAATGTAGAACTGGTTGCTGAGAGCTTATACAAATTCACAGCTACTGTTTGGAAGCATTTATTTCTATATCCTGACATGTCTGAGCAACCTTGTTATCTATTACTTACAGTAAAATTAAATGTTTGGACCACCTTTTCCATCTTCACTTTGAAAATTTCTGGCAGGGGAAAACCTGCATAAGGAACCAAAGGGGTGTGTAACTTGTGACTGGAGACCTTGAGTACAGGAGCAGTGCCAGGCTGCCTGTCCTCACAGCCACTTCCACCAAAAGGCCACTGGTGCTTGACAAGCACCAGTCACCAAGGACATCAGTGTGCTTCCAGATGTGCCTGCGCTGCACATGGCCTTTCAGAACTTGTCACTGCTGAATGATGATAGCATAAGTTATGCTTATTTACAGAGGCCAGAATGAGTTTGCAGGATCCTCTCAAAACTTAGCATTTTACCAAATGAAAAAAAAAAGTCAAGCTGCTGCTGGTTTTTGGTGACACAGAAGTGCATATCAGTAAGCAGTGGAACATTGGGTACAAGCCTAGAACAAATGTCAGACAATTTCAGTATGGGAATTACTTTTGTTCTTTTGTTCAGCACAATCTTCAAAACACAGCCTGTGGAGGAGAGACTGTGCACCAGCTCATTTTCAATGACTCAAAACATGACAAGACATGGAAAGACAAGCCTATAACTTATGTAAAAATTTCTCAGTGTAAGTAAACAGGTTAGGAATGGAATTCTGCACACAGTGAATACTAGAAATATTAAAAATACTATAGAGTGCTTCCAGGTATCAACAGTGCTTCAGAGTAAAACCCAGTGCCTGACTGCAGCATCCAGTTCCCAGTCTGCCACACTTACGTTTTGTCCAGGGAATCCATGAGAGGCCGAAGCACAATCTCAGCATCAATGGCTGCACTGTTCTTATTGGCTGCTGCATTCCCATTTCCTCTCATTTGATTCAGTTCATTGCTCATTTGTCTTACACAATCTTCAATAACAAATTGGAAACTATAGGACGGAGAGAAAAAAAAGGAGAATGAAAGAATTCTGTGAGAGAAAACAATAATGATGGATTTGCATCAGGTTCTTCAACAAGACTTAAATATTTTCTGCAATGATGCAATGTTCAAAATTGAAGATACTGTGAGAATCATAGCTCATATAAGTAATTCATGCTGTGTTTTGATCTTTTTGGTGCCTTGCTTCCATTCTGCCACAATTTTCATACTCTTGTAGGTGTGCCAAATATTTATTTTCTGAAAGCAACAGATGTATCAGAATCTATAGGTTAGATGTGATTGACTACCAGCTAGGACCAACTTAACATTTTAATTTTGGTGTGAAAGAACGATACAACCAGATGATGATAAATAATTTCTCTCTTGATGGTTAATAGGAACCAAGCTTTGATATTCTTTTTGAGGTAAAATAAAAAACTCCTACTGATTTTGCCCTGTTTGGCTCAATTTGACCTTTTCCAGATTTCACACAGTCAGTGCCATCAGAAGGTTTGTTACTTCTTTGCAACTAGACAGAGTTAAAACACTTGGCCTGTTTAAAATAACCTTTTGCAAAAAATCCCCTTGCTTAGAAGCGCTCAGACTCTTCCTCCTGGGAGGAATCGTTTTCACTTCAAGGTGACTGTGAACACATCGTTCCTCCTGAAGTTTGTATCTGCTCTGAAAACTGTTCTGGTTCCTAACTGATCTGCCTGAGTGTCTGACAGTCTTAAAGTGCTATTGATGTGATAATCTTTGGACAACATATTGACACAAAGCAGAAGAGCATTTAATCAGTCACCAGTTCAGAGGCAGGAAGAGTCTCTGCACACACAGTAACTTGGTTTTTGGGTTGATATGTAATGGATCAAAATGGTTTAGGATTAGTTTATGGAGAAAAATGCAAAACAGAGGCCAAAAATATACGGGATGTGTTAAGGTAAAAAAGATAAATGGCAAATATTAACTTGAGGAAAGTGAAAGAGAATTTACTGTGAGAGAAAAGAAACAACCAGCTGTTCTAGTGACATGGCTAATTGTAAAAAGAGAACACAAACCTCCATGTGAAATCACTGGAAAAGTCAGAAACTTTTCCAAATGCACTTGGAAGTTCACTTACCTACCCACTTTAAAGCCCTAGATGAAATCAACACGAGGCAGCTTGTGAAACTGCTCATGGAAATTCTTCCAACAGTGGTTCCAACAAAAGCCAAAATAATGCATTGCCTTTCTTGACATTAGACATCTTTCCAACATTGTTAACCTCACAGACCCAAGCAGTAAACCGACCCATGAGGAATGTTCTAGCTATCTGGAGCATATCCTACACTGAGCTATTGTGGGTTTGCTTTTGCAGAAACCTAGTTGGCTCATTCAGAAAGAAGCCCTGGAAAGAAATAAAATTCATGCACTGTCAATGATCCGAGAAGCAGAGCCTGGGAGCAAAAGTACAGCAAGACAATACAGCAAACTAAGCACTCTGAGAGAAAAGCAGACTGTCCACCCAGACTGCCCACTGATAGATTAAAGAAGCAACTACAGACTTTGCTTAATGAACACCACTACAGCACTAATCCCTCTTTCTTAGATTTCTTTCTAATTTGAAGCAAAAGTAACTTGCTGCTTCTTATACCACAAGCACTACTGGCACAGCACTGTACTCATTCAGGTCTGCAGTGTGCACTCTGATTAAAGAAAGGTTTTGAGAGTAAGACTCAGTAGACAATATTTGAAGAGCCACAGGCAAGCAAATGACCCAAGAAAGCCATTCACAATAACCACTTGAAGCAGGCTAAACACAGGCAGATATCCCTAGTTGAGCAGACCACTTGGAAAAAGCTGTCAGTGTCAGGAAGTAACATAATAAACATAGTCAGAGAGGAAAGTTTACATAGCACATCAAGCAAGTAAGAAACTGTGACTCTGCTTTCCAAAAAGCAGAACAAAAGCCATCAGCCTCACCTCTGTAACATGTCCATGCCCACAGACGATGTTCAGTTGTCTTTACAGCGAGGTTACTGTTATTTTTTTCAGTCTAAACACATACACACATAAATGCACACCACTCCATCAGGGCAGGAGCAAGCCATGCCTCAGGACATCCAAATAACCACCCAGACTTCATCAACGAGGGAGAGCTTTTGAGCAGGAATATTTCTCTAAGTTTTGCAGTGAAATGAGTTTGTTACCTTGCAGCATACGTTACACTGAGTTCATCCAGTACACTGCTAAGTTTCACCTGAAGTTCTTTTAGAACAACACTAGCTTCAGGATCCAACTGCAAAGAGATAGATAAGATTATATTTTATTTATATACCACATTTCTGGGGTTTCCATTACAATCAATGAGTTAGGAATTATATGCAAAGATATACTGCACTATGGAAAACCAAATGTGGAAACACCTGCTGCGACAGAGAATTGCTTTAGTAGGCTTTGAAATACAATTGCCATTAAAAAATATGGGAAAATCTTTGATTTCAGTAGGGAATATTTATATTGTTAGAAATCAAAACTGTGCCATTGAAAAATGACTTTCTGCGGGACCATGGAAACAGTCACAAGGAGAGAACTACCATTATCAGGCCAGTGGTATTCAACAAGGCACACCAAGAGAAGGATGCAGGAAAAGTCAGTGCTCATGTTAAAAGTAATGCAGATGCCTTCATATTTCTATTATTTTTGTCCATTTCACTATGGTTGGTATTTTGTTTTGTGATTTGCATTGAAGTTGTTTCCATATTTCATATGTTTCCATAATGCAGTGTAAAATTAGAACAGCCAGCACTGAAAAAGATGGCTTGAAGACTATCCATGCCAATTCTACTGACAGAGTGTGTGGGAAGGGACTCTACCAAATTTCAGTACTGCTGTTTCTAAAAGCCATTAGGGCAAACAAAATTCAAGCACAGAGCAACACATTCTGATGCTCTGATAAAGGCTTTCTAAACATAGGAGGGAAGTTAATGCAGGGGAAAAATATTTTTTTACATTTACAGGGATGAGGATCCATGCATAGATATTTAATCAAAAAGGTACCCTATTGATATTGATCAGCTTGTTTATTTGCTATGGATTCTTTTTCAAATAAAAAAGAATAATTTTTTTTATCTCCCTGATCTTTAGCACTCAAGAAAACTAGTTACAGCCCACTCTGGGATAAGACAGATGATCATCAGGATCAACAGCTGAATGTGAATTAATAGCTGATGTTGCAGGTCTTTCAGCTGCCTACATCACAGTGTTAAGGAATGATTTTCAATGATAACCCTTAATTTGTGGACTCTGTTCTGCAGCAAGGTCAGGTACAGATCTTCTGACAATTTCAAAGGACACTGCACATTTAGAATACATAATCAGGGCTCTTTCTATTTGTGTTTTTCTGTCTTTCAGCTGCATGAGTAGTGTTTGGTGCTTATTTTTCCTCTGGTGCTTCACTGTGGTGCAAGCAGGTCAGTTCTTTTCTGAGACAAGGGGAAGTTGTTGGAGCACACTGGATAATTCACATGAGACTACACAGGAATTCTACAGCAAAGCAAACTGAAATAGATCCAATGATCTACTGTGTTTTAATCTTAGACAATCCTTTATCTCCTTAGAGGTTATGTGTGGGTTAAAATCATGGAAAATCCAAGATTTTCACTACAGGTTTTAACAAGAACCTGAAGTAGGTGACAAGGAGGGAATTACCACACATCCCTTAGAAGATACTCAGTGTTGTGTAGCACTCTTCTAATCTGAGAAGCTCCTATTTTACTTATTACTGTAAGTACTTACTGTGACTACTTACTGATTTAGTTCTGAATTACTTTGCATTGAGAGAACTTCTGTTGCTTCTGTATACCTTAGCAGTGTCCCTGGCAGATACACTTTGACAGTTCATACACTTAAAGTGATTGCTTTCCTTCATATGAAGAGCAGGAATTAAAAAGCTAATTTTACTGCAGTGTCTATATTAGTAAAAAAATTAAGACTTTACTATCAAAGGCAAAGATTTTTTCCAGGAAATGCATTTCACTAAGGAATTATACTGTCTCCTTTGGAGGGATACATACAAACCCCAAATTTAAGACCACCAGAATATAAACATTTAACAGACACTGAACACACAAGCATTCACGCTGAACATGGTACATATCAAGGAAAACACAAAATACCAGGCAAGCAGAAGACTCAAAATTTCTTAGCAGATCATGCATAAACTAGAGAATCACCTCGTTACTGGGCCTATGGAGGTCAATGTAGCTACTTTCTATCAGAGGTTGTTATGATAACCAGAAAACACAATGTATCTGCTAAATTCACCTGAAATTGAACTTAGTCCAACCAAAATTGAATAAATGCCAATGCCAGATTGTGGACATTACACACATTACAGAAGGATGCATGCAACTGTTCAACATTGTAGAGGCTTTGTGCTCACAAATTGCATGAACAAGTTTGTGTGTGCACAGCTGGAGGCATCTGGCAGGACCTCCAGCCCTGTGTGTACACATGCTCATGCTCATCGATGAGGGGCCATGGGGAGGAGTGTGACACAAAGAGGTATGCGGGCTCCTGGCCAGGTGCTCCACACCTGGCCACGGTGGCATCACTAAGAAGATGTCAGCAAGATTTTTAAATGCTTACTTCTCTTTAGGTACTGGAAAATATGGTGATTTGAGTGTCTCACCAGAAGTAAAATGTGCACTTTTCATTTATTTTATCATGGGCCTTCTGTGTGCTAATGACTGTCCTCAGGCATCATCCAAATATGCCACAGCATGACCTGCTGCTTTTTCCTGATATGGCAGAGCTAAGATGGAAGCATGGAAGTGACACCAAAGGCAATGCTGATCAGCATCTGAGATGATGTCACAGAGGAATATACAGACATGAAAATGAAGCATTTATGGTATCAGGGAGTTCTCTTTTTCTCTTCAAGTCTCACGTACTTCTTAGAGTTTGATGAAGAAGGAATGAAAACTAAAAAACTTCCCTGAACATATTTCAGGAGAATAAAAGGAAAAGGCTCTACTTGAGCAGATTATTTTGGGAAAAAACCCCCCAACAAACCAACAATAAAACCCAGCTGTGAGTGTCATTAGTGTACCATATCTCATTTAAGCACCAAAAGAGAACAGACAATGGATTTATCCTTTAGACAAATGTATTCTGGGTTCCATTAACAGCTCCCAGCATGTGTGGACTAGCCTTAAAATACATCAGGGTAGGTTGCTCAGGTTTCAAAATTGGATTTTTTAAAGGAGCAAGCTTATTAATATTAATTAATATTAATAATGTTTAAATCATACTTTTCTATCAGTTTTTAATATTCTTGGCTTTTCTAGGCTCATATTTCTGTTATTTTACCATGTTCTTAAATAGCAGAATTAATTTTTACCCACAAGGGAATATACTCATAAATTGGTTGTCACACTACGTAAAATTATGTTGATTATTATCTTATCAAAGAGATAATTAGAAGTTTTTCTTTTTCTGAATGCTACAGAAAAAATGAGAACACATTTTCTGAACAGCTGAAAAAAAAGAGAAATATTTGAACATCATAGTTTCCAAATTCTGCCTGTCTAAAAGTGTGATTTTTTTTATACAGACAAGCCTTGGAAAAGAGTTAAAAATCTGATGAATTTGGCTGCTTTCAATGTGCTAGATGGGGGTATTCCCTGCTATAATTTAATGTGTGCTAGTATGGACATCATCTTGTTAACTGCAAATTTGGTGGTGTTTCTGCAGGAAACTACAGAGATGCAAATTACTTTTGCATGAGTTAAATGGAACCTCTGTAATCTGAATTCCATTTAGCTGCAATTTCACAGGTCTAATTACTTATAGTTTCCTAATGGGACCACCTGGTTACTTCTGTTCAGGAAATAGTTTTACTATTAATTTAATATTTAATATTTTCTGTATATCTAGCAAAGATACAGGTATTTATCAGCTCCATCACTTTTGTGGTTCTGTCACTGACAGACATCACCCTTCCTCCACCCACACCCTTGGGACAGCGAGATGTGACACGTTTGGCTGCCACTGCTCTGAGAGGCCCAAGCCTCTGTACAAGATGTAAAGATGGACACCTCAAAACTATTCTGCTGAAGTCTGGTCCTTTGTCACCCCATCAAAGTCTTTAAGGCCACATATAGATTCCTACAGGAATTCCTAAGCTTTATATGTAAACTTGGAACTGAATTTACCAAAGTGGGCATATGATTTATCTACAGTTAATATAATATTGTCATACGTAAACAACCTTCTTTTGTTTTACAACTTTTTTTTTGATCCTAATTACTGTAACTGATTTCTGCCATGTTCTGTCATCTGGTAAAAAGCAACACAAGCATTGGCTTCTCTTCCTTCTCTTTTATCAGCCTTCAGCTTGTCAGACATGAAAAAAATATTTAGTGTAAATACATGCATTCTTTTTGGATGAAACAAATAGGAGCTAAACCAAAATTCTATGATGATGATCTGTTCCCGTGTTTTTGGACTTTATTTAAAAGAACCCAAACAAACAGTGGGTTGGATGCACTTTACCCCTCTTTCTTATGGCAGACTGTTCTCATTGATATGATTTGTAAGTACCCTCCCTGCTTTGCTGCAGCAGAGGAGAACAGTTAATAAAGAAGCTCATCTTGTTCAGACTATTTTATTTGAATGGTGGGGGATCTGAGAAACCAGTTTTTTCTCTATTTATAGAGCTCCCTGCCTGCAATGTGCAATAAGCCTGCTCTGAACAGAGGGACTGCTGCTTGATTGTGGTTATTTTGACTGCACAGTTTGAAAGACATACTGCTCACAGTGTGACACTGAGGAGATTAACAGCATTTAATTTTTCTTAGAATTAGTTTTGCTTCAACTGAAATAGGTCTCATTATTTTGCTGAAAATCATCTGACTTTTATGCCCTCCACAAGTGAAATATTAAACTGTTTTTTCCCTTCAAGGAAACTGCTTACAGATTTTATTGCTGGCTTTGTTTCTAATAAGTACCAGTTCAATAAGCCAAATTGGCCATTAGCAGTTGAGCCTTTGGAATAGTGAGGGAAATAAGTATTCAATTGGAGGACAAACATTTTAGTGGCATTTTGATATGGGCGAAAAAAAATTGAACACGACTGTACTTTTCTTCAAGAAGTTGCCCTAAAAGTCTGAATGTATTCTTAAGATCTCTTCTCTTAGACTGTGAATCAGAGATGCACTTAAGGCACCTAATGAAGGGATTATAGAAAAATTTATCCAAATTGTCTCCATGGGTTGCATGTTGCACCATATTTGTAGGAAATTCTGCTTTGACACCATAACAACCTTAATAATTCATCCTCATTAACATCAAAAGGAAATCAAAAAGGATGTGAAGTCATAAGAACTTCTGAAAGAAAATTGCTCTGAAAAAATCCTAATTTAAAAATAATATTATATAAGGCATTAGGAGCAAATGAAAAATTAATATTTTCTTGTGGAAAAGGGGACTTTTAGAGATTCAAGCAAATATTCTGGTTGAAAATAATTTCATGGAAATAGACATAAAATGTGACTCAGCTTTCCTCTGCCCTTGTCATTATCCCGATTTATGGACATTTACCTGTTTTCATGAATCATGACATTCAAAATTAATATTGGATCCAAGACCTAATAAAAAAGTACTTTGCACAGAACATCAAAGTGTGGAGGACAAGAGTATTTGTAATATTCAGAGAGGGAAAAGGGTATAATAGAAACCACAAAAACAGCCACCTGTGGATGATGTTTTCAAAGTTTGGTAAGAAATTTGCAGTGACAAGGCTGCAGAAGTTTATTTCCTGGAGCAGGAAGTATTTTTGCTGTTCCTGGCTCAAGAGAAACTCCACTCCCTGGAGTGACTCTGTAGGTGCATCTGGA
The DNA here is from genome assembly GCA_013397395.1 of Sinosuthora webbiana. NCBI lineage: Eukaryota > Metazoa > Chordata > Aves > Passeriformes > Sylviidae > Sinosuthora > Sinosuthora webbiana. The sequence continues at coordinate 268,131 of VXBN01011497.1, forward strand.
GGCTGCAGTTCCTTGCATGGCACTGGGGACCCATCTCACCTCTGCAGGGTCCCACTGTGGATGTGGAAATATGAAATGCTCTGTTTTCCAGTTTTCTCTGTAGTGTGGCCACATTAGATCAAAGTTTTGTGAATCTATCAAGCTACAGCCTCAAGAAGAAAAGGGATTATGTAGGTATAACCTATTTTTTAGCACCAGCTACTGATACTACGGGTAGGATCTTCATGTTCTAAGCAATGCTTCTCAACAAGTGGACAGGATTTTTTCTATGGCTTGAAGATATGTTAATATCTTCAGCATTTTTCAGAACAGTAAAGACTACAGTCAGGAAGGTACTGAAGCACTGTCTATGTCCTTTTACTGTTGGACAGGACTTCAGGCACTTTTAAATGTTCTGAAATGAAAAAGAGGGTAAAGCTGAGGATGTTTTGAACTGTTGAGTAACAGCTCTTGGTGCAATGGTATCGTGAATACAAGCAGGACCTCAGATACTGAAAAGTGCACTTAAAATGTTTTATAGATTTTTTTAAAACTCTGAAAGGCTTTGCACTATCTTCCTAGTAAAACATTTTGGTTTAATGTCAACTGAATGCCCAAGCATAGCTCTTTTTGATTTTAGATCGTAGGGAATTACACAAATGCATCAATGGAAATAAGTAGAAAATGTGGCTCTTCTTAGCCTTAGAATATGGTCAGGAATAATAAAAGATGCTTACTATCACAAACCTCATAAGAGAATCTCTCTCCTTCTTTCTTCTGATCAGTGGATTGCAAGTCAAAGGCATTAGACAAAGACAATGACACATTACAGACAAAACGTACCAATACATAAAAAGCAAAGTACAGTCCAATACAAACATTAAAAGAAAGCTGGCACTACAGATTGCAACACAAAACACCCAGTGCTGATAGAACATTACAGATCATTAGCATGTGTCTGTTCATTCCAGTATTGTCAGGACGGTAAATAGGTCTTGTAGACTTTTTTTTAAAAAATTTTGATTTTCTTTGCAAGTAGAAGTGAAAGCTTTGACTAGGCTGCAAACATGGTGCTAATGATCTCTAAGGAACTTGGAATGAACCAGGAAACAGAAATGACTTACCTCCTTTCCTCCCATGGACTCAAACATTTTCTCAAGCTGGACTCTTAATTGCTGAATGTTGTTCATCAAGATACAGGCCTACAGAGAGAGCATCAAATGTGAGGTTGTGCACACCCAATTCTCCAGCAGCCCTACACTCATAGAATTATAGAATCATTGATGTTGGAGAAGATTTCTAAGACCATCTTCATTCATACACTGTGTTTTTTAGAGGAACTTCCACTGCTGCCTGTCCTTCCTCATTAACTGATGCTTCTCTTTGCCTACTCAGCCCCTGACTGCCCACTAAGGGCAGCGCTGCCCACAGGGAGCTGGATTCCATCTCCCAACCAGCTGGACAGGTTTCACATCCCAAAACTGCATGTCCTGAGATATCCCAGGTAGTTTCTAGTCATACTTAATACAGCTACATCCGCTGGATTAATGCAAGTAGCACATCATCCTCATCCTGTGGAGAGCACAGGCAACACTGATCAAAGTGCTTTGGGAGTGACAATAGGCTGCAGTAAAGGGGCTGCCACATTGCTTGCTAGACCCAGTCTTTGCAGAAAACTGACAACACTGTAACACAGATAATGGCTGATGCTTAAGTATTTGAATAAATCAAGAGGCAGTTCTGTTAATAACAGAATAATATTTTAGAAATATGCATTTTTGCATTACTTGAAAAGCTGGTGAATAAATTAGGCAATGGAACTCTGTAATCATTTTAGTCCAGAAATTTGGCTGTTTAAGCTCATTTTTTAAAGGCAGAACACTGTGCAAAAAAAGCCACTATGCAAAAGACAGCAATTTCTATATTTATATAAGGTTAAAAGTAAATAGCTAATAAAATTAAGGAGCTAGTTACAAAAGTAATGCAAGAAATAATCCATTACTAGAATCTTGTGTACTTAATATGACATGATATGCTGGTTTGTTATGGTGCAGATGAAGCAATCAGACAACACTTACTAAAAGAACTGTGGCTGGCCAAGGCCAGTGTGTTCTAGTGCATGACTGGATTAATTTAGACACTGAAGAAATGCAATTCAATAAAACACATATACTTTTTTCAGACAACAAGGTAGTGATGGAATGATTACAGTGATTGATACTCATTTATACCTTCCTAGTTAATAGCATGTTCCACTGATGAGCTAAAACATGATAGGATCAATAACATGATTTAGCTTTAATTATTAATGCGTTACTCTCATAGGAATTTGGTGTCAGAGTCCTTCTCCACTGAAGAAAAAAAAAGACATTTGGTCTAACTTCTTACCACTTAGATTATTCCTTCCCAGGGAAGCACGGTGCTCATCCTACAGAATGCAGCTGGCTTTGTATAGCTGAAATGTCACCTCTCTGCTCATCTCTTGAAAAATCCACAAACCCACTTCTATTTCTCTACCTTCTATTAATTTACAATCACTAAGGTTGCATCCCTCCTTTCCTGTACTATCTCCTAACTTCTAATAAATGAATTATTTTGGACGTTATCTGCAATATCACAAATCAATAATTACGAGAATTATGATTTGTGATGGGGGTATAAGTAGCTGAATACAACTTCCTGTTCCTTTTGTTCCAAAAAAATGCAAATGCCTTTTGCAAATGCTAAAGCTATGAGAGAAATACTTCACAGCGAACCAGTTTCAAAGCTTCCTTTGAGGCTGGCTCAGGTGGCTCTTTCAGAGCCTAAGCCTACCTTGGCTCAATGAAAACATTGCTATTGCTGTCAGTAAAGAACATTATTTAAAAACATTCTCGCTGTATTTCACTATTGCCTACCCTTCAGAGCAGTCTGTGCAGCAGTTTACAGGAATCAGACGGATGCAACAACATGTAAAAGTGAGTGGCAAGTACAATACCAAAACCCACATTTTTTTTTGTAAATGCTGACAGGAGGTGGAAGATAAGAGGCTGTTTTTACATTAGATAAATATCTTTATAGCATCTTTGATATACTGTTATTTGAACAGTTTATGTTTTATGTGCACATTTTGTAGTGTTTAATAAGATTATTAAAAGTACTGACCTGAGAAAGAATGCCAAATTCTAATTTGAATCATAAAAAGTGTTTTTTATCTCTTTTATCAACTTTAATGCAGATGAACATTTATTGTAGCTGAAATTAATGGACTTTTATTAAGATAAAAAATGTCAGGCAAATTCTGTGAAAAAAAACTATATCTATCAAAGGCATTTGATGCAATACTTTATACCTGGTCTAGTGCAAGGTGTCTCTGCTCACAGCAGAGGGATGGAAGGAGATGATCTTTAATGTCCCTTCCAACTCAAGCCATTCTTTTATTCACAATGACATTAATTTCATCTAAAGCCTTAATAAAGATAGGTATACGAGGATGACTTCAGAAATCATTCACTCCAACAATTAAAAAAACCCCATTGTATAGGCCAAAAGACTACACAAACAGACTTGATTATTCAAGTCTGACTTTATTAGAACTAATTTCTTCTAGAAAGCAGTGAGCTTTGTTTAATTTTAACATTAAATTCACAGGAACTCCAAATATTTGATATTTAGCTGCAATGGATGCCTTTCTAAATTCTATTACTGTGTGTATGTTGGTGGCCTCTAGACCATCACACTGCCCCTAACTACACAGAGCACTGGCAGATGTCATGCACAAGGATGTGACATGAGGACAGCTGAGATCTGTGATGGGCTAAGGGCTGTACCATTAAAGGTGAACAGTCTGAGGATGGGGCTGCAGTTATTGATCCGACTGCAGATTAAATAAAACACTACAAAATACAGCAGACATTGTGCTAAAAGCTGCCTGCCATGGGAGAACTAGCATTGACCGAATAATCAATAATATTGAAAAGCCAGTTCCCAAGAATATTTTCCTTGGTCTTGTTAAAGTATTGAAAATGTTTCCATTTGCTCAACTACATCTTTAGTGTCCATATCTCATTTATTTCTGAGTCCCTGGCAATCTGGTCCCTCATTAGGGACTTCCTTGTAAGCAGTGGGTAACAAAGCAGAACAATTTTCTTCTCCCCTCTGTGGGGTGAAACACAGTGAGTGGCAGCAGCAGAAACCTCTGCACGTGTTTCCTGCACAGGAACAGTGATCTTAGAAACTCTCCAATGCACAGACTGATACAGAGAACCAAGGCAATGCAAAGTGAAAACCCTAAACAAAGGTATTTATTCTGTTTGAGAAACAAGTTGAAGATGTTCACGATAGTGTTAGGCTGTTACCCACTGCATGCTTGTAGTCATCTTCTAATTATTTTATAACTTTAATACTGAAATTATTAACTAGGATTCTTAACTAATTTCACTTATTGCAGCTTTTACACATCACTGTAAGCAGCTATGAAAACATGCTGATCTCCCTTCATTCATGTTTTTTTAATATAAAGAAGTGATTACATTTTCAAAAAGTACAGTAAGTCACTTAAAGGTAATTTCTGAGGCAGAAAAAAGCCACAGCTTCTTACTCACCACATTTTCTTTATCACAATAGGAGCTGAAGTAACTTGAAATAATTGCAGCATACTGAACAAGTACTTTGTTGATAGTCTAGAATAGGAGGAAACTCTTTTAAATGGTGAATTTCATAATATAAACCAAAAATAATAAAAGAAGAGGTCTCTATAAATGATAGGTTTTACAGGTGCTTACACACATAGTATATTATATTTTTTAGATACAATATAAACAATCCTGTGAGTACATTTTCAAATTCCTGCACAGCAGATGGTGGGTAGTTCATAATGTAAAGCAATCTTCAATAGCAGAGATAATTTAATTTTAGCAGTACTGTTTTTGAGAAGCACAGAGAACTCTACTCCTTGCAATGTACTACATAATTAATGGAACAGTAGCAAGCTTAAAAAATCCTCTAGGGTGACAATACATAGACTAGAAATATAATGGAAATATAAGACAAAAGGAGCACTGTTCAAAGCCTGGCAATAAGACTTACTTTACAATAATCATGTAAATAAGAACTCTGCAAATGGAGATTGTTGCAATGAAAGAACAGAATTAAATGTGAATGTGAACTTTTCTAAAGCCAGCAGGACTATAATGGAAATTCAGAGCTTGTAAGGAAATGTAACTATCCAAATAGAGGCTGGCAGAGCTGAGTTTATCAAGAAGCAGGTGAATAACTACCACCTCAGGACTTCAAACAAAAATACCTTATTGCCACACCTTGAACTTTTCCTTCACTTGCACTGCCTAATTAGCTAATTGCATTTCAATGAATGGCTCCATTAATGGAACTGCAATCTGTTCTTGGCAAGATAACAATTGATGCATACATGTATGTATAAAATAAAGAAATGTGAAATCTCAGAGACGATAGAATTTCTCAAACTGGTAAAGCATTTCGACAAAGTGGACAAAACCCAGCCTTAAGCCACAGACAGCATGTCTTTCTGAGGATCCCAATCAGATAGAAAACACTGATTCTAAAAAGCATTGGAGTAGCTTAGCTTTTAAGTACATGGCAACACAGTGTCATTCTCTCTGAGGCTTAGTTGAGATGCATTGACTTTAATTTACCTTTGCAAATCTTCTCATTAAATGAGATAGTGCTTCTGGATTAGGACACTCCAATTTCTTAATAATCTCAAAGCTTTGATTGAGCTGTGTGAAGACATCCACCACAGAACAAGAGAAGAGGGCATGATCTGATGTTTGCTGAAACTAGAGAGAAACATTCAAATGTTAATATTTGTTCAGAGATCAAAACCGTATTCATTGATTCTTATACTTGAAATTCCTCCTAGAGTCATAAAAAGTAATAAAGAAGTCTCCTGGTAACACTAAGAAATGCAGCTTTTCACTTTTCTGATACTTTTGAACCTCTTAAAATTAACACCAGAATTTTTGTTCATGACATCATTAGTTAATGAAATGATATCATAGAATAAATTCTGTGGGGATTTAGGCAGAGGGAATTAGAACAGGAATTTCTCTACAAGGTATCCTCCAAAAGCTGTTAGCTCCTGAAGTCTAAGAAGGATGTCGTGGGACCAAATATGCTTATGGTTTTATAATAATATATTGTCTTAATATTTATTTATTTATTCTCTTCTTTAAAACTAAAAGCTCACCCCGTCTTTTTTGTCTCTTTCTAGTGCTCCATGAAGAAATTCCATTGAGACATCCTCATTTTCATCCAGCCACTGAATGACAAATGGTTCAAACCACCTGAAAATTAAAAACAATGTAAAGTAGGTAGATACCATAAAGATCCCAAGAGATGATCCATCCATCCATAAAGATGTCATACTCCCCAGCAGTTTGGCACTTTTCATATCTATTCTAACTGCTAAAGATTCCAACAACCCTGGAAAAATTTTTGTCACCAAAATGCTGCAGCTACCAAACGGCTTTTCAGGCTTCAGTTTCACAATACTCTCACTGGTGTACCCTGGTGGTGTAAAATTAGCAGTAGCCAATTCTCTACAGTGAAGCATGGCAGGTATGCACCTTCTATCAATATTGGCTCTTTGGTAACATTTATTTTTTTTATTTGCATATGAAAGAACTCGTGTATAACTTTGTTTTAGTAAAAATCACTTTGCTTTATTTTTCTTTCTTTTTTTTTTTTTTTTTTTTAATATGTAATGACAGGCCTCCAACCATCTCAGCAAACCAGCAGACTTGCAGAAGATTAAGGATAGCTCATATACAAGGACAGGACTGAATATATTTATTGCAGGGAGACAGGTGAAAACAAAAGCAGCAGCTGAGTGTTAATCCCATCCAGTAAGAATGATTTCAGTCCATTTTAGTCCATTATATCCATTAGCATCACAGCATTATCCAAATTTGGTTATAAAACAAATGCAGGGACCTGCAGCTAATAGTGCTGCTTTTCCCCCACCTCATACCTTCCTCAGACATTTTCTGACAAAAGCATTTGTCATGTCTGAAGACCTGGAGTTACAACAAGAAACCTATGAAATAGCTGATTGCATATTGAACACCTGGACTATTTCACTGGATAGAATGAAGAAATAAAGAGAAGGAAGTGCAAAAAGTAGCTGTTGGTACGACACACCTTGAGATCTTGCACAAAGCTGAGCATAAACATTTGACCAAAATAAACCTTGCATGAAGCCCAGACTGAGGGAAGCCTTCCCGAAACACCACTTACAGAGAGTATTCAGGCACTGCATCCTTGAAAGCAGAGAGTTCCCGCACATATTCATTATAAAACCATTTCACTTTGAAGTGCAAATTCATATAATCTGTGCTTTTGCATAATCGCTGCTTTTCATGTTCTGTAATAGAAGGAGTGGAAATAAAAGCACTTAATAGCATTCTAACAGTAAATAACATTCTTGTGCCTCAGTGCACCGGTGACATAATAATACGGGACTTGCATTTTACAACATAATTGGTTTGATTTTTCTAGAGGAAGTAATACCCACAGTTTCAATTTTCAGGATCTAAGTACCTTTAGGAAAAACAAAACAAACCTAAGACTACAAACCACAAATTAGGCTTCTCCCCTCTCTTCACTGCAGTGAGAAAAACCTGTAAATTTGTGGACTTCTCATTCTTTATATCCTTCTTTGGCTGTTGGAAAATGGTTAAGAAGCTTTTGAGTGTCAAGCTAGGAAAGACAACCATAGCTGCATAGTTGCCTGAGGAAGTAACAGCTATAAATGCCAGTCCTACATGAATCTGTGGAACCTGCATTCATCAGAGGTAAGAAAAAGAAAGAGGAGAAAACTCCACAGCTCTACAGCCATCTGATTTATGGCACAAGTAAAAAAGACTCTTTAATAAAGTGTTTTTAAAATTTTTCAAATGGACTTCACCTTCTCAATGTCCTTCTGTTTTCCACATACTGAGCATGCAGATGGAAGTGGGTGGCACAAGTCATGGAGCCACCTGTAACCTCTTTCTGCATTTTTAAAGTCTGATTTAATTTGTTTGGAACAAATATCCATCTTTCTTCCAGGATTTTGATCCTTGTTTTAGCTTGTACACTATGGTCTGCATTGTTCACCCAGCCACTGCAGACCTGGACAACTCCATTCCTTCTCTCCCTTAGCTAACAGGCACTTTATCCACGCTCAAATCTTTCATTTCCTTCTCCTCAGCATGAAACCAGGGATCCACAAGTTTTGGGCAGAATGATCATACCTTTGGTTTGCTGCTCACAGCTTCCTAAAATCTCCACAGATCTCATCTGATTGAGGTGTCATATCACTTGCACATTCTTCCCTAAGCAAAAGAATAATTTCTTTTCCCAGCTCCCTTAAAAAATGACCTAATACAGGTGTTCAGCAGGAATGATGTTCTTGTGTAAATATTACGTATTAAGAATTTACCAATTTCAAGCCTCCTTTTTGCTCCTTACTTCTGCTTGCTTTGCAACATAACTTTATACAAATCTCATATATTTGGATGGGAACCTAATTTCCTGTAACAGCAGGAGCATCCCATCCTCTGTCATACACTTGAAGGTAGCACTGGATTCTCTGTCAGTGAAAATGCACTGTGAATGACACGTTCTGTGTTTTCAGATGCAGCCAGGTACATGAGAAGGAAATGTTCAGTTTTATTATTATGCCAAATCAGCACTCCAGTACTACACCATGCCATCCGACAAGTGTTTCACATGAATTTTATTATGCAGCGAGTTACTAAGTTTTGTGCAAATCAGCTTATGAAGTGCCCCTGTGGGCTTTTATTGCCTTTTTAGCATTGCAGTTGCATTTTCACCTTCACTGCCTTTGCATCACACTCAAGAAAAATCACTAAATCAGTTTCTGTCTAAATACTGCATTTATTCATCTTCATGCTACTTGAGAGTACTACAAACGCTCCCCAGCACAGTATCACTGTCACTAGCATTAAACAGAACCACAGAGAGAAAGATGTTGCCTCCTCTTATGGTTCTGAGGAATTTTATTTTTTTTAAGTAGCCGGTTTTTCCCAAACTATTATAGAAAGCTAGATGACAAAACATTTGGTCTATAAAAGGTATTGTTACAAGGTAGACCAGTCTTTCACTGAGTACAATTATGCTATTGCTGTGAAATTCACTGCACATCTTCTGCTTAAGTCGTTGTTAAAAATATATCCTAGATTGCATGCCAAAAGAGTGGAATTTCTGAAATGAATAGCACATTTTTTTCATTCAAGCTTTGCATAAATGGGTTGTTAGATTATACAATGTAACTTGAGAATGTTTGCTACAAACCTAGCAAATACTTATTTCAATTTTAGAAATGAGCTACTGCCACTAATTGGCGAACTTGTCCAGGAGGGTACAACTTACACATACCATTCACTGATATTTTCAAGGTTAAGATTTATAACACATTAAAAATGAGCACCAAAGTAATTCATGAATAATTGAACTTTTATCTGCAGGCTGTAGAGAATATTTAAAGAGCCTCCCAGGATATTATTTCTAGTTACATATAGGTGAAAAATGCATCCAGAATTTCTGACAATAATGTATGAGAACATCAGCAAACACTTTCACAGGACAAATGAGGTCATTTAGTATCCATGCATTTTACCTCTTTATATAAACCAAAGAATGGAGCAAAACAGGTGCCCATATGAGTCAGCAGTGACAATTTTAACTGGATAATAGATGGGTTTATCCATGGTAACCATGGATTTTGGTTACAAAGTGCAGCAACATCACTGTAGGTGTTCTGAATTTTGATTAGGACCAATAGCTTGCTTACTTAATTTCTGAAAAACTTGCACAAGCTAATGTAAATGTGAGCCAGCACAGGATACCTGGATGCATTTTGGAGATCTGAGTCTATTTTCCTGGAGGGAAAGCTAGTGCCATGTTTCCCTATACAGACATACCCATTTTGGGTTTTCTGGAAGACAGATGTAACTGCACAAGAGAACTCTTTTTTAAAAAGTCTACTCTTGCTTTGCAAAACTATTATAGTACTGAGTCAGTCTGGAACTAAACCTGCCAGTTGTGTGCAAATGTGCTCTCTGGAGAGATGATGACAGAAGTACCTGAATATCCTCATGATGATTCTAGATAAGGAAATCTCCAGTATAGCAAACCTAATCCTGATAATTTTTTTTTATTTTGTGCTGCTCCTTTTCTGACACAATCCTTGTAGTGCAGCATATTTTCATAAGCATCTACTCATCTAATAAATTTCATAAAGAGGTAATGATCAGCTCCCATGCTGTATATCACTGTGTCATGCATCAGTGAAAAAATACTGATAAGATTCTTGTAAACAGTAACATCTGTAAACTTTAGTTGTGTATATGGGGCACTTTATCTGCTTTTAGGAATTGCAGTTCCAGTAAGTGTAACTTTTTTACATTGTTGATGCCCCTTGGGGTGGGGGGAATATCTCCTTAGGGGTGATGTTGTAATGCACATGTGCTTCCACAGGCTCGCAGCAACAGACACTGTAACAGCAACACAACAAAAACTGTATGGAATTGTTCCATCTCACCGGTACAAATCACAGAGATGGGAAATCCCTAAAGAAAACCTCCAGTCAGCAACAGCACCGAATTTAAAAAAAAAAAATCTGCTCAAATGTTATTTGTATAACCAAGAATGAAGAGAGATTGTTTTTAAAAGCTGTTACAGGGAATGCATGAATATATGCAAAAGAACTTGGTGTGTGACAAAATGAGCACAGACCTGGTGATGCTGTATCTGGCACATAATTTAATTGCAGGCAGAGGTTCTTTTAGAGAAAAATTTATAAAGAAACATAATAGGAAGGACTGCAATCCAAGTTACTTTCCTCACAGGCCTTGACCAAACAACAGTACTTTTGTATCATATTTGATTTTTTGCTCATTTTTCCAGCAATTGCTGAAGATAGTTGAGATTTTTAAAAAGCAACAAATAAAAGTCATAAGGATGACTTACTAGGCAGAGATATCTATATGACACTAAAAACAATGTCATTTAACAAAGTGGAATAGAATCTTGCTCACTACAGAATCCTTTTATCTTTTTAGTCTTGAGGTAACAACATTACTCTGAGTTTCCATGTAATTTTTGATATGCATTAGTTGCTAAAAAAGGAAAAAAGGGTAATCTAACAAACTTCATAAAAGATGAACATGTTAAATATTCAGATAATCAAACTGATGTTTTGTTCAACTTTGATTTTCCTTATTTGGGTACAAAAACTCAGAACAATTTTTTTTCTACAGCAGTTTCCAAGCCACTGTTTTTTGTAAAAAACATGTAGTTAAGCTGCTTGAAGGATTCTAATAAGATGGTTTTAAAGCATATTTCAAATCTTTATGAACAAGAACTTCAAGGAAATTAGTCTGTAAAAAATGAACAAATTGACTACATACACATAAATATATTTCTCTAAAAAACCACAAACTTGTCCAGTTTTCAGGCTTTATAGATAATGTTTCAGGGATTAGTAACTACTATAAAGAATATTTATGTGTAGCAAATTAATTACATCACAACCAGCTGGTTTGACTGACATACATTCTATTGCTCTACATTTATTAAACAGAAATGGTTGAGACTAAGCATATGGCATTTGTGTTTGGAAAAGCTGCAAATTTTCCCATCAAAACTCAGCTGTTATTTTCAACCATTATGACATAATTCCATATTATTTCCAATAATTACCTACCAATCTTTCCAGAGACTACCAGCTGCCATCTATTTCTTCCAGAACTGCTGTTTCAGAAAACCTGCTATTTCCAAACTTGCAGTCATATAATTGGGAAGGGTAATTGGGAACACAAAACTGAGTAGAGCTAGAGGAAGGAAAACTGCAGTAAGGAGTGATATGGACGGGATATGAATTGGTATTCCTCCCTCTGAATCACTGTGGAAATATTACACCGAATGATGCACCTTTGTTTTGGATAAAAGTAGAAGTTAATGTTCAATGCACCTGATCCCAGTGCAATTTCCCCACAATACAGAGGTGGTTGCTATGCCACAGCCTCTTTCAATGTGGTATTATGCTTTAATTTAAATTTAATCAATATGCCACTGAAAGAAATCTGAAACCTCAGATTGTATGAATGTTAACAGCGTACAGGCCACAAATGAAGAAAAAATTTGACTCAAAGTTCATCACTGATTTAGAAGGAAACATTACATTCTACTAGAATCTCATCCCAGGATTCTTGCACTTTGCTAAAGGCAATGGAAGTCACTGGTTATTAACTGAAATAGACAGTAGAACACAACTAATTGATAATTATGTATAATTTACATTGATTTTTATAATGTGAAATACTACTGACCTTTCTGAAAGGGCTCTTTGTGTCAAGATGAATATAATAAACAAAAACTTGAAAAACTTCTGTCGTTACCTCCTTTTTGGATTACATTTATCTCTAACACTCCCTCTAATTCTCCTTTAAAATATATATATATATTGTATCTTTCATAACAGACTTCTACACAGACAATCTTTTCTCTGCATTTACTTGGAAATTTTCATCACAATGTCTTTGGACAGTTCAGAAACATAATGGACTGCACCTGGAACATCTCTGTGGGGTGATGAAGCTGTGCAAATGGGAAATTGAAGAAAAAAGAGACCAAGTACACTTAGTAAGGCAACACGCATAAATTAAGAAAGTCTGTGTAGATCTTCTTCAAAGATTTCCTTACTATGGAGTCATATTTCCTCCCTGGACAGAGGAGCTACTGGAGAGGGTCCAGTGGAGGCCACAAAGATGATGAGGGGTCTGGAGAATCTCTCTTACGAGGAGAGACTTAGGAGGGGATCTGGGTCAGTTTAGTCTGGAGAAGAAAAGACTCAGGGTGGATCTCATTAATGCATATAAACATGTCCAAGGAGAGTGCCAAGAGGATGATGCCAGACTCTTGCCAACCCTAGCAATTCTGTGATTCTGCTACAGAGATCTGGGAAGGAAGACAGACTCTCTTATTCTGAATGGTGAGGAAAAGTGGATTTGCTGTTCTTTTTGTGTCTTCTTGCCTTCAGTGTAAGTGGCTAATCAATCCCTGACTTAATGCAGTGCACTGTAAAAGCTGATGTGACATTGCCCTTTACATTCAATGAGAAGCTCTCAAAGCAAGAGGCCATTTGCTGCTTTGCCTGACATTTCACAGCAGGTGCAGGAGAGTTCAGGGTCACCTGCTTCATGTTGGAAAAGAGCTGTACATGATTCCCTGGGAGAGGTAAATGTCTCATGGGAACTTCAAGGGCATCAAATACCAATATCATATCCTGGTTAAGAGATGCAACATATAAGATCATGAGGGATGTATGAACCTACTGCAAACTACCCTATATTTTACCCTGAGCAGTGGATTTGCTATTTTTTACCCACTGTGTTACATTGCCTAAATTTTTCAGATTACTTAGGCAAATTAACTTTGATATCTTATTAACATTACTCAGTTGCTTTTTTTACTGCTTATTTGTAGTTCTTATTACTCCTATTACTCTCATCTATTATTCACTACTTCCAAAGCCAAAAACTTCCACAAAAGTTCCAGAAAAGTGGATGAGTTATCACCAAAAGGGCAATGCAAGATGTGCAGCTTGATTATGCCTAAACTTGCTCTGTTTTGCTTGCTGCCAAGGAAAGAAAAATGCCAGGAATACAAGTGAACGAATAAGATCAACCTCAGTATAAATTTCACCCCTCAATATTGTATCAGACTGAAATTTACATACCGTGATACTAAATAGATAATACTCAGAGAACAAACATTTGGAGACAAAATTCTGTCTTTGGATACACATGGCTACTATTGAATACAAAAGGAAATAAGCACTTTCTTCCAATGAGTGAAATAATCTGAACTGTGCTTTTTTACTCTTAGTGGAATTCTTGCTTTGTATATTTATTGACCACAGAATGTGTAAGGAAATGGAAGCTATGAATGAAGCAGAAGAAATAGTCCTTCCTGATATGAGATCCGTGGTGATAATTAAAGCCCTGGATCTGAAGAATATGATTGAAATTTTAAATACTTCATGCTGATGTTCCAACATTTATTCAAAGTAATAAAAAGGAAGTAATGAAAGTAATAAAAGAAGAAAAGTAATGCTAATATAGGAATCCAATTTATATTGATTAAGCTTTCATAAAACTCTAATAAGTATAAAAATTGCAAAACTAAGTGAGAATACATGCCCCATCCTCAGAAGTGCTCAAGCCAGGTTGGATTGGGCCCTGAGCAACCTGGTCTAGTGGGTGGCATCCCTGCCCATGGCATGGGGGTTGGAACTGGAGGATCTTTAAGGTCCCCTTGAACCATTCCATATTTCTATGATTTGATAGTATAATGCTTGAATCTGGAATGGAAAACAGAGTGAAGGTAACAAAAAGCATTTCAATAGCATTGGAACTTAACTACCGAATACTCAACTCTGCATCTTCAATGTAATTTTTGTGATAGGTTTCTTCAATTTACTTTTTTCTTAATTTTTAAGAAAAATGTGTCTTACCATGAAGATCTGATTCTCTGCTCTTTGCCTCATCACTAGTATGCAAAGGGAGCATAAAACCTTACCAAATAGGCGTGCTTGCATTTTACAAGCAATTAGTAGAATGAAGTACAAACCTGGAAGAATCTGGCAGGAAGACAAATGTGAGGCAGCACTTAAATAATTACCTGCATTCTATCTGGCTCTGCCTGCAAAGGCAAAACCAGAGAGGTGTTCTCTAATTCTTACCCAGCAAATTGCACTTAAGGCTTACTAAAAGATAATGTGAAAACAAGCAGTTTTAACAGATTTATCCTATTCTCCTGGGGGTGAAGTAGTATCAAATGTTTAGTTTAGAACTAATGCACTTACCCATAAGAGGAAATTGACCTCAGATTCTATACGAGAAAAGACACAAGTGAATCTCCATAAGTGGAACAGTCCTGAAAGTAAAAGACTGAGTCTTCAACCTAAGAAAACATAGACTAGGAGAACAGCTGTTGTGTGAGGAAAGCTTTAAAGCAGTGTCTTAGTAAAAACGGGCAAGATTAAAGATAGCAGAGGTTGCTTGTTATTTTTAATTTTCTTTAACTTGAGTACTGTATTCCAGTTGATAAAGCAAAGTACTTCTTTTCCAGAAAGCTGTTACTAGTTACTGTTTCTCAATGAAAGAATGTCCAAAATATAAGGGGATTCACTGTGTGATTAACTCACAGAATGCAGGAAGAGATACAGCACATAAATTCCACTGCTGCTGTGTGGGAATTACGCAGCTCCACTCTCACAGAGGTAAGGGGAAGAAACCCCTTGAGAAAACAAAAGGATGGAAGTTTTACCCAGCCAGTAGATGCAGAGCTGCAATGCAATCTTTTAAGGTCCTTTAAGGGACTGTTTGAGGGGACAAAGTCACATTTTAGCTTAGAGGTTTTGTTTGTTAGGGGTTTTTATTTTTCTTCCTCAGCCATCAAATTACTTCAGACAAAAGATATAAGTCTAGCTCTTGTAAAAACATGAGATGGAATAAAGTGGTATCATCTTAGTGGTAAAGAACTGTAATCAAGGACAAGAAGAAAGAAGTTGCAAAATATTCTTCTGGGTTGAGATACCTACAAACTCTGGAGGAGGTCTTACCTGCCCCTGCTGCTACAGGTGATATACCAGCTGTGTACCCATCCAGCTGAACAGAACACTTTCCCCTTCAACTCACTCGTCTGTGGAAATGGCAGGGACAGGTGAGCTATAAATAACCTGTAATCATAATCAATTCAGGGTTCACCTAAAGCACCATTTACACTCATAACCTATCCAGCATAGTGGTACCAGTATAAGCTGACTAACAAAAAAATTGCCTTTGTCACAATTAGGCAAAGTTCAGGAAAAGTTTATACACAATTTTTTTACAATAAGCAATTGCCTGAGTAAGAGCTAATAGTGTTTAAGAACAAGAGTAATAGTCATTGGTTAGAAAAAGAATAAATAAGGAAAAAAGCTATATTTTCATGAATATTCATGAAAGTATACACTGCTAGTATTGAGTGACAAGTTTAAGACTGAACAATGAAGTCAGGCATTCAGTGATGCACTACTTTTTTTCTAGTAAATCTGGCACCACAAATACACCTACAGTCAGACACAGAGAAGCTTGAACTTACTAAGATTACTGTATATTTTTACTGTGGTACTACCCATTGTTCTGATGATGGTTCAATGAGTAACATCCAAGAAAATGGGTTAGAGAACAAGGAAATTATAGATATAACAGTCCCAACTGCAAGGTTGTGCCATACCAGAGATCTCTGAGGTAGTTCCAAGCAAGATGACACATTGCTACAGCACAACATGAAGTCATGAAGAAGTATTAACTCAGCACTGGGAGCAGTTTTGTCCACTTCATCTGTCTTAATTACTAGGTCTAATTAACTCCAACAAAATAGTGCCATTTGGCATTGCAATGGTGATTTTTAGGCAAGCCTGGAGACCTCAGCTTTGCCCTTGACAGGTGGGTTCTCATACTCACGAAGCTCAGCCCCTTGGGATGTACAGAGTGTACCTGCTGCTACTACCATCCTTTCTGTCGTGGTGAATAAAAAATGTTTCTAACTCCCCTCTTCCTCTAATCAAGGCAACATTCTATCTTATCTGCCAAAGGAAGCTTTAACTCCAACTGTAATCTCCTTAACTTTGCCTTTACAGACTCTCTGAGTTGCAATAGAGGCCTCTTAATTCCTCAGGTGTCTGAGAAGATAAGCGTGGAATACGTTTGTCGAAAAGCGCCAATGCAGAAATGAGACCAACCAAAATAAAAAGGTTTTATACTTTGATAGTGTTGACATCCTGCATTCTTGTGGATGTTGCCTTCTTGTCCTTTACAAAACCTCAGTGTCACCTTCCCTCATCTGTATAGCCTCCCTCTAAACCAAGACTACATTCCATCTTAAGGGGAACTTTGTACATTGTAAATTTGGAGTTAAAATAGGCTTGAAATCTGCCACCAAATGGCGTGACCTTTCTCTGGGCAGCATTAGCCCTTTTGGCTTTTTCTATGCTGTCTCTGTGCTCAGCATCAATTCCTGGACCTGCCTCTTCTATTTCAAATCACTGTATCAGTTCCTGTCATGGAAGAAGTATCTGTCAGAGAAACAGGAAAATTGTATCTTAAGCACAGAAGACAACAATAAACTTGAAAAGCAAACCTACATTAAATGCATAAAATGGTGGAATGACTACCTCCTGTTCCTATTTTTATAAGGCCTTTGGAATCTGAGCTCTGCAGGATGGAGACTGTCCATTGCTGTATTTACACAGCAGCCAACTAATCTCTGGTTTGATTCTGGTCTTGACTTCTGGCCGCTAACAGAATTAGATTATCATAATAACAGCAATTAGGATGTTCTCTTTCTAACAGACTGGGTAGTTTCAGACATTTGATCTGACCTATTCAAAAGTTAGAGATCTGAAAGATCTGAAAAAAGACATTTCTGAAGACAAAGAATTAAAAAAAGATACTTTGCAAATGCATGTCTAATTTCAGCTTATTACTCTCTCATCATCTTTTAACCTTTGCATCTTCATACTTGTAAAGGAAAAGATTTCCTACCATATGAAGTCAGTAACAAATTATATGCACTGTTGGTGAAATTCTCTCTGTTCTCATTTGTTTGCATTATAAATATGTAATAATTGGGGGATCAGACAGTACAAAAATATTACCATCCTATAAGATCAGATGTTTGTGTAAACTAAATGCCAAACAACAATCTATAATGTATCATGCAAACCACTGATGCTTCATAAATAACCTGCAAAGAAGAAAAACACCCCAAAGAGATCAAATCTGATGAAGACAATTCTGAAAGAGAAAGATGTGATACCTTCTTCGTGCAAAATACATACATGAAAATAATCCATTAGACCAGAAAAAAGAAATATAACTGGTGTGAACTCAATTTGTTGAAAGTTTGCCAAAAACTTTTAACACTGTGTAAAGGGTAAACATTTTAATTAACTTAAATTGGAAGAAAATCTAGAATGAAATTATGAACTCAATACCAGATTTTAGTACAGTTTTGTTTCCAAGGCATGTCAGCTTGGCACAGCGTAGCCCTGATCTTGGCAGCTGTGCAGACCTGAACTGTGCTTTGGGATGTCCTTCCCTCACCAAAAAACCAAGCTGTTCCCACAATGCCAATTTACTGCCTTGGTACTCACAGAGACATGGTTTGCTCTTCTCTAGCCAAAGGCCACTGCCATGGCAGCTGCTGTCCCCTCTGACTTCTCCATGCCACAGCAGCAGCCTCCTTGCTGGAGTGTCCTGGCAAGGACTAAGGGAGAAGAGAAGGCAGAGGGTGTGTGGTGCTGGCTTGGGCCCCCCACAGGGCTGGTGGGTTGTTCTACAGGGGGGCAGGGGCCACTGCTGGAGAGCAGCTGATCTGCAGCGCACACACCCCCTGAGCAGATCCAGGAGGGATTCAGCTGTACAGGGAGAGGAGAGAGCTGAACAGCCATTCTGAACTGCACTCAGGAAAAAGGGAAAAGGAATGGAAATTGGATGCTCCAGTGTTTGCTGTCTTCTTATTTCCTGAATTTAAGCTGATGGGTGTGGCTGGAAATATTTGTGAATACATAAAGTGGGTAAAACCAGGAACAGCATCTTGGATGAGCTAATCTAATCTTTTTTATCACATGAGCAATCCTTTTGCAAACAACACTGGACCAGTTTGTTGCTTCTTGATTGGATGCAGAAAGGAATCAACTTTGTAACACAAAAGATACTGCTTCAGGAGATTAATACTAAATTGGAGTAGGGAAAGATTGCAATCACAGCCCTGGACACTAGGTATGAACAGATGGTAGCCTATGTTAATAACTTGGAAGGCGAGAGTGGCATAGCAGAATGCAATGCATTTTAATGAACTCCATTAAAACCATGAGGACCAACTGTGAACATATTTAAGAGCTTGTTTCTAATCTTATAGAATTTAAACAAAAAAATAATATAGCCATCAACAACTGAGTTAAACCCAATTTGCCGAATATCTATGGAAAGAATTAATAATTCAAATCCCAGCAAAGCTGGGTAGAGGATCAGTATACTGATTTATATTTTGTGACTAGATTTATTGAGGTTCCTGTTCAAGAACAAAATCATAGAAGGTGAAATTGTGTATATTTATAATAATTTACACTAATTTCAAAATAATAACTTATACTAATCTCAATTTCTTTTAATTATTATTTATATGTAGGAACTGTTTCACTAATGATTCAGGGAGCAGTTTAGAATTCCTAATGCCAACAATGGCATTTCCTCTCCTCAGAAAGTCAGTATCCACAGCAACACAGAAATGAAACCACATTCAGGGACTGATCTGGAACATAAAAAGTCAAATGTCTTCTACATCTCTCTGTGCAGGATAAGGATTAATATTAACATTAATATTTATTTTAAAATCCTGATTCAATCCAAACATCCACACTTTATATACTGTATAATTAACTCTTTCTTAAGAGCTTCTTGTTCTATTCTTTACGACCAAGAAACAAACCACGGCTTATCTGAAGCTGCCTTTTGAGTGATCAGTGTGTTCTAATGAACAAATAGAGTGAGTGAGGTTTTGTGAATTATTTCGGTTCAGTGCAGAATGTTTACAGTTTGATGGTTAAAGCACTACAAGCTCAGAGATATCTGTGTGCAGAGTATAGCTCCACACCCAATATTATGAAGTCATGGCAGGTGGGGGCTATTAGAAATCCTCAGTAATCTGTGCTGTCTGTAAGGGAATCACAACGCTGAGTTACAGAACAGCAATTTTCTGATAGCTGTTGCTGACTGACAGCCTCTCCAGACAGGTTGCTTCACTGGTGGAACCAGCAACATGCTTTAATCTAAAACAGTGGCTTTCACTTGGTCTTCATGTTTCTCAGCTCTTGGAAGCTTTTGCCTTCACTGATCACTCTTAGGGGATGATCTCCTGCCTCACATCCCTTCTCAAACTTGTACTTCTGATTCACTCTGACATGCCTACAGAACAGCACTTTGAAACAGTAGTTTGGACATCTCTCTTCCTACCCACATCTACGATGTCTCGTGTCTTCTGTTGTTGTTGTACATATTTTAATTACCTTTCTTCCTCCTCTTTTTCCTCTGCTGTGCTTAGGACAGAAGTACCACATTCAAATAACACAATTAACAAAATAAAGTAACACAACAGCAGATGAACGAAACAGTTCTTCCATCAACAGCTTTTCTAGCCACTCATCTTTTCTCTTTCTTTCTCATCATAAAAATCTGCCATGTCATCAAAGCACCACTGCACTGATATTATTGCATTAGAAATTCTGGAGAGAACAATATAGAAATGTGTCTTCAAATATTTGGGATTTTAATCATTTATGCCTGTTGAACTGCATTGTTTTTTAAATCTAACCTCATACGTTCTTTCTCACCCTTTGCAGACTTGCTCTGTAATTAGTGGCAGACTTGACTAAAGACAATGCTAGTTATGCCAGCTATTTTTACTTGGTTTGCTGCAATAACCATATTTTATGTGCTTGAAGCCATTAGTTGGAGACAATCTGCTATATAGAAAAACCCTGTGTATTTTAACAATGGCTAACCACAATATCTTAAGAGATAAAATGAAACTGCATTTGATTCTGCTGGAACTAGAATGAACACATCCTGCCTTTTGAACACAAAAAGATTTAATTAAAAGCATGTGCTTTCTCCATAATTTCATTCCACAAATGTTCCTTATGGGCAAGTTAACAATTATCAGCTAGTGAGAAAAAATGGAGTGTCTACAATGCTCTCTAGCCAAGCACATGTGCATTTCTTTGGACACTGAGGATTTTTATCAGATCTTAGAAACAACATTTCAAGTTCTTCTTTCACAGATACCTTCATATATTCACAGTGCAATGATTCGATCCCTTATAACCCTTCTTTTTCACTAACTTATGAAGCATCTTAAACAAGTACACCAGAAAGTTTACCCACACACAGAAAGCTGAGGCCAGGTATCACTTGCAGTAGAAATCAGTCTTGGTGAACTCACTAGTGTAATTAATAGTTTGTTCTAATTACCTTCTAGAGCATATTTCATGTCCTGGGCAAACAGAGTCCACATGATTTCAGCACTGATTTTTCCCATGTTCAGCTCTTGAGGGAACCTGCAATCAATCACATTACAAAAGTTCACCTGCTGATAGGAATGATGCTTTCAGCTGCACAACAAAAAGGCAAATATTTCCACAAAATAATTCCCCTATTATTCACTTACAGTATTTTATGTTTTGTAACAATTATATAAACCATCCAACCTTCAAATAAAAACTTCCCTTACATGACATTTTAAATCAAGAAACATTCATCTATCTTGCAGATGATCCTTCAACTTTAGGTAAATTAGGTGGCTTATGAAGAACATGAAACAGTTTGCTCATATGTTTGTTCAGCAGCCACAGGTTTTCCTTTATTCCCCTGTGACACTGGAAAAGAGTGAAGCTGTCTGTGAAGCTATATTGGTTTATATTTATATCGTAGAATCTAATTCACTGAAGACTTCCACCTTGAAGTATGGATAAAATAATAAAGAATATAACAAATTGTGAAAGGCAGATTTTGATTCAAAATTTTAGTTTTGGTCTCATGCTTCATGTCATGTTTGAGAAACAGTCCTTTTCAGATACTTTCTGCTGTTATCAAGTAAGTATTTTTACTCAAATTTTTCATAGCTCCCAGCTGCTTTTTATTAAATGCAAAAGAAAGGCCTTAATCTGTGAGTTACCATTTTCACTGCTAGCAACTAGCAAAAGTTGGCATTTTAGGGACCAAGGCTGTGTTTTATGTCACATTTTTTGTCTTAGAAAAAGGGCTGTCTTTAATGCAGGTGTGGAACTGACATTAATAGAGCCACTCAGGACACAGAAGCAGAGCCAGGCAGGTCAGGCAGATGAAGAGCAGAAAGTAGAACACAGAATCTCCCAGTGGGGTAAAGCAGTTGTTTATAGCACAGGGGTGCAGTGAGAGCCACACAAATACACCCGAAGTTAACCAGAAATACATAAAATAAGGGAATATATTAATGAGGATACAAGCAGAGCTGTGTGGCTTTTGTGTTGAGGTTATTACACTTTATCCTAGCAGAGAATTGGATCCAAAGTATTTTGACCTTTTATTAAAGCACTTATCAAATTCAGAAAATATTCTGTAATAATTTCTGTAAAAATGTAAGAATTTATAAAGGTCTTGTTGACGTAGAAAGAATGAGAATTATGTGCAACTTTAAAGTGGTAGCAGTATGCTCTAAGTAATGCATTCATTTTAGAGACCTATTTGACCCTGATCATATCTGCAAAGAAAAAGTACTTAAACAGCTCATTAGCTCTGCCACTTTAATAAGAACCAGTTGCTGGCTCAGTTCACTGAGCCATCTTTATGCTAATGGCTGCTCAATTAAAGAACTTCTTATTAATTCTGTTAATACAAAATTAATTTCTGTTCAAAAGCTGAAATGTATTTCAGCGGTCTTAATTTCTTTACCTCCAGTCCACTTTGAGTTCTCTCTCAGCACCATATTTGAACTTTGACAGTGTTGCTCTGAGGAAGTATTTAACAGCTGCTTTAATATTGACAGTGTCTTTTGAGCATATTGCAAGGCTGGCCATAAGACAAGGCTGGGTCTGATAAAAGTGCACTTGTTTGATTAGTGATAAATAGATTTGTCTATGCATATTAACTTGTGAAAGCATATGCACACACAAACTGCAATTATCAATGTTGTTTAAATTAGTTCAACACATCCCACCTGGCTTCAGTTAGGTGGTGACATTTTTTATACTTCTAACAGACTGGTGGGCATTGCACAGCTGCCAGTCAAGGGCATGAGGGAACTACCAGAGGTATCCTTGCAATTTACTAAATGTGAGAAGCTGACATCGCTAATGCCCAACAGAAGCACACAACACATCCCTCATGCTAAAGACAAATGGTAACAGAAGCAGCTGTCTTATTAAAGGGAAGGGATAATCAAAGGTCAAATACTAAAGCATCTATGTAAGTATGGGATTTTGCATTATTTGTATTTTATCACCTTATTTTTAGGTAAGAAAACTTTTTCAAACTACTTCAGATTTTGATCCCTAAGGCGCAAAATATCAGAGAAATTTCCCATGCAAATCTCTACACATTACATTTTCTAATCTTTGCAAAAGCCATGTATTGTTACATTTCTCAGTGAAGCAAAAGGACAACCAGCAGAGTACTCTGTCACTCATTTAGCTTGCACTTGCTACAGTTATTTCTGGCCCACAGGCCTTAATTTTCCCAATTTCTATGTCATTCTTGGAACTATATAAAATCTCAGTTTATCCAGACAAGTTACGTTGCCCATACATGACCATATCCATGTATTTCCAAAAATACTAAATTGTATATACAAGACAGCCACTTATGTCTACTCTCTATTGATTTTAAATAAGCAAAGATTCAGTGAAAACAGTTCTTATTGGCTAATTCTAATGAAGGGCTATATATAAAACCACAGATCAATGGAAGGAAACTGAACGCAGCTTAAAACAAAATGAAAAGAATCAATGTATAAGCAAAACATATATAACCCCCCAAAGCACCCCAGACAGTACTGCATGTCTAGTTTGACCCTGAAGTCAGAAAATTCTATCATGACAATTAAAAATGCTTTTTCTTAACTTGTGCTGCCAAATCTCCGGTCTGCTACATCTTGAGAATATCAAAATCTCTGAAGCTCAGATGTACTTTCTCAGAACAGCTCATTTTCCATACTTGGTGGCTTCATTCTCATCCAGGTGCTAAATCTCACCAGTCCTAGGGGGTGAATTTGTTCAGTTTTGTGCTGTGCATGCAGCAAGAGGATAGATCACACCATCTGTGGAGGGCTGGCCATGGCCACTGCTTCACTAACCCTTCAGACAAAAGCTCCATTTGATTTTGGAAAATACGTGCTCTATTTAAACTGTGAGCAAAGAGCTCATTTATTCTTACATTTTGTGCTCTATCCTCATCTATCCAAAGCTTTATTTTTAACACTCCTTTCCCTGAAGAAAAAACAATGGGCAAGACAGTGTACATAGTCTATACAACTAATCGGGTCTGTCAGTGTTACATTGTTACACGAGAAGCTACGGTGGGTAGGGTGAAAGAATGAGAACGGCTTTGTTACACTGGATAATGTTCGCAAGGTCAATGAAAGAAGTGATATTCCTATGTTTCCACAGAACAAAGTGTAATTGATAATGGGGAATATCACTGATCAAGACACAAAACCTGTCAGATAGACTTTCCATCATGAAAGGAACATTCTATAGGCTGACACAGTCCAATTCATGATCCAGTGTACTCTGATTTTTTCACTTCCATATTTTTTTTTTCCACTGACCTATGTTTCATAACTCACCTACATGTAGGTTACAATTATGCTGTTCCTACAATACATGTTACTATCCCCAACTTTTCAGAGTTATTAACATCTTAGCTCCTGAAGCAGGAGGAAATCTGCTCCTGCAGATTTCATGGGTTAGTCCTTCCCATACTGTGTGGAACACAATGTGATCACAGAGAAAATAGATCTGAACATTGCAATGATCTAAGGATCAGTAAAGAACAAATGTAAAAGTCCCACCAGAGCTGTCTTGTTTCTTAAATTTATGCTACAGTGACAGCTTGACTGTTCTGAGTACATGTAAAAAAAAAAAAAAAAAAGCCTGAGGTTTAGATCTTGCTTTCAAAATACAGAATCATACTTGAGTTGAAGATTTTGTTCTTGATTTGATGTTCCTTTTATTAGAATAGATATTTTATTTGACAGCAATTTCTCCTGTCTCACAGCACATACAATGCACATTAAAATTGCCAGAAAGCCCTGGATTTGCCTGTGAATCAGGTTTCAAACACATTTTACATTGTTTAACTACTAGAATGAGGATTTTACAACTTAAATACCAGACCATGTTTTTCCCCTCAAACTTGTCAAGTTTCTCATGTCGTGTAAGAACTGCAGGTTGCCCCCACACTCCCACTGGGTGGCCTGCTATGGAATGTCAGTGGCTGCAACGCTTGCTGAGGCCATCGTGTCATGTTTCATCTGGATTCATAATCTGATACAGTTCCAACTACTCCATCACAGCATAATTTTTGCCTCTAAGGCAGATATAAAAATAGGGTTTCCAAAACTGGTTGAGGAGTAGAATTCTGAGCAACATTATACAATTGTGAAAACTTTAATCAGAATGCTCTCCTGGGGATCTTCGGTTACCTCATTTCTAAAATAGGATTCAAATGGATGCAGGCCTGAATACTCCACTGCATGGCTATATATTTCTAATAAGGAGTCATATTTTTGCAGTATTCTTGTGTATTCAACTTACATTTCCTATTCATCCATTTTAACCCATTTTCTTTTCTGGGATAAGCAGGGGTGAAGAGGCTGTCTCATTTTTTCTCAACAATTTTTACATGGTGCTTTTGTGTTAGGATAAGCTTTTCTCTTTAAAAAAATGTATCCAAAGCAACTCTGAACAGTTTTCAAGTTTTTTCCACCCACAGCCTCTTCATCTTTTACTTGTGATGTCTCCTACTTCTAAAAGACATGTTATTCCCTGTGTTCACTCTTTCACGTACAAAACAACAGCAAAACCCGGAGAGAAGTCAGAGACACAAGCTCTCTGCCTTAATCTGTCCCAATTCCATCCACTCCTGATTCTCTTTACACATCTTACACAATCATTCATCTGTACTTTAGGGAACCTATTAATCCCCTTAGAAGAATTCTGTTCTTTATGCCTTTACTTTCTCCCTTAGAGTTGTATAAAAAAAAAGCTAGGACAATTTTTAGGATAATCAACATGCAATTACACTTGTTCAGTTTCAATGAAGAGACTGAAATAAATCACATATATGAATTTGTCTCAATTAGATATTTTACAATGACTGTATTATTTATACAACCTGTCAGATAAAAGGTTGAGCTTTCATTAATGGAGAAACTCGACACTATGTCACAAAAATGGAGTAAACAGGAAAAGTGTTTTCTTTCCTCTATAGGGTAAGAACTTATTCCTTAGTAAGGTCAGTGCAACAGATGATTGAACAAAGAAATGTTTATTATCCAAGACTGAGGCAATACTTTATTTATTTCAAGAAAAGGAACGAGTCAATAGTCAATGAAATATCTTTCAGCTTCTGGTTATCACCAGGAGGTTTGTTTGTCACTTTTACTGTGGGGTCATAAATAGAATGGTACCTTTTATCAACAGACAAGCACATCTCAATGCACAGAGTGCCTTCTAGTATCTACTCTATTTTGGCTGAAAAAAACCAGTTTGTTCCTGCTCACGTTCAGAGCATTCAATTAAATGAAATTGCAGAAACCTTTATTAATTGTTTAGTCATAATACAGATGTAGGTTTCAATGTTAACTTTTGCATAAGTCATCACAGCCAGACTATGCCCAGATTTTCTGCAATCTCTCTGTAAAATGGCTCCAAAGAGCTAAAAGAGTTAAAACATTTCCCCAGGGCCTCATCACGTCACATTTCAATTAGTGCGAGGCCTGTTTCTCCAGCTGTAATATGTGAAACATGTTCCTTTGCACTCTTTCTATATATTTCATGTTCAAACTCCAGCATTGCCTTCTTTTTCTGTGTTTATTGATTGTTTCTCTCCTTTCTACTCATGTATCAACCTTAAGTTATTTGACTTGTCTTGGTTATTGATTGTACCTCCCTCATCTGCTAAATCATCAATTCTGAGAAGTCAGCTTCCATCTCCAGGATACTGCTCTCCACTTTATACATTTTCAAATCAGTCTGGCCAGACAATTGTAAATTCAAAGAGGGTCTTTTTGTGAAGTTCTTTTTCAAATTGTTTTTACAATTACATGCCTAAAAATCATACCTGAAAGAGTTTCAGCATGAATTGAACACCACGTGTGCCACAATACTCCCATACCATCAACACCATTGCACTGAAAATTCCCTTCCCTGAAATGTCACTGACATTTCCCTTCTACCCATTTATCTCTCTTGTGAATATGTTGCTACTTAAAGTTTTGAGATGACTCATCTACCACCTGTCTTTAATGTTCCTAAAACCAAAAGATTGCCATTATCAGAACACTAAGTTTTTATCAAACTATGTCAATGCTACATTCTGTATAAAAATCTCTACCTACATTCTATTTAAAATACAACTTCTGATTCAGCCATATTTCTTATCTTTGTTTTAATAAATCCATGATTCTTAATTTTTCTGGGGAAAGTAATTACTTACTGGTTCAAGACTGGTGTATATGCTGTTTTATCTTCATCTATAATGGTGACCATCAGAGTAATCAGCTGTGCCCAGAAATCCAAATTCTTTGTTGTTGGTCCCTGTTCTTCTTTAGGAACTTCTTGTTTCTTACTCTGTTAAAGCAAGATTGAATATATTTTTATTAGAGAAAATATTAGAAATTTTGGACCAAGACTGGCTAACCAACAAACCAGAATGTATGAAAAAACTGTACTTGGCTGTGCACAAATATAAAGAACCACAGTGAAAAGACTGTCATGTCAGCAAAGGAGATCAATAGAGACTTGGTTTTTAGTGCACACTCGCACTGTAATTAGATACATTATTAAATTCTTTGCCGTGCTGAGACTCAGCACAGGTAAAATTGCCTGTTGAGGCAGAACTTTTATACCCAACACAATAAAGACTGAAAAAAATCAATGCTGAGGAGTGCTTAATGTTTTGTTTTGAATTATAAGCTGAAGGTATTAGGCCTAACATCTGCTTATGACGTATGGTCTAAACAAAGAAGCAGTTGAATTTCCCCTTATTTTATTGAGAATTTTGCATTCTTTAATTTCACTAAAATGTGCATTTACAGATAGACTTTGTCTCTACAGGTTTTATTTACGAACTCTTAGCCTACAATTTCCAGGCAAAAGTATTTTGCATTTCTTTGCTTGGCAGAAGGATCAGATTCCTCATCAATGTCCAATAAATAACTTCATTCTAGGGGACCCAAATATGAAAAGAAATATTTTTAATTCTATATGCACACATACACAAATAATTTCTGACACACAGAGCTATGTCTGCCCATGCTAGATCTACACGTGCTCTTCTATACTGCTGCGTGAGATTGAAAGAGGTCTCAGCTAGGAAGTCAGAAAATAAACATGCCTGTGACCCTGCAAGTTTAAACATATATTCCCTGTATTTCTCATTCCTAGTCCAACTACGACCACTTCAATGGGCCTGGTATCTTTTTGAATATGCCTAACACTATATTAGTGTCACAATGAATTAATTAAAAGTTATTTTAACCTCAATTAACTTTTATCTGTGAATAGCATTTAGAATGGCAGAAAGGGAATTTCAACAACACCTATTTGAAACTGTTTTTGTGGCCGCTGTGGAATATTTTAGACAAGTATCATTAATCACACTGCTACATGCTCAGTTGAACTACAAGGGTACCACCTCAGTGTCTAAAGCAAGAGAAATAAAGCTCAGAAGCAGGTCAAAGAATGGTGGGTCTGATGTCACCAATAATTAACAACTGTGCATGCAAATGAGCGAGCTTTTCAAAACAGAAAAGAACATTAGAGCATTAATGTCATTCACAAGGGCTTTCCCTGGAATACATTATATTTTTTTAGTAAATAGGTCTTGTTTCTATACCAAAGATGTATGTCTAATAGTCCATTTTTTTTCCTCAGGAGTTTGTTAAATCAAACCAACTGAAAGGCAACTGTAGAAGACAAAGCCACCTCACATGGAGCTCAGCATCTTATCCGAGAACTGTATTTCACAGCAAGTGACATGTAGCTGAGACAGCTTTTCATGGCTGTGAATGTGAATGACAGAATGCAAAATTCTGTTCCTTAACACAGATAGCAAAAAGTAACTAATTTACAAAGTAATAGTTGCACAAGGAGGTCCTTTCTACAAAAATTTTCTGGAAAAGAAATCTCTTTAAAATCTGTATGACCTTTTCAAAAGTCCCAGAGAAGGTATTTTTAAAATAGTCTCACATTACAGATGTATTGTTATGTCCTGAAATGAAAGTGCATACTCTGCCCATCCCTACCTGTTATTTCCATTCTTTACCCTAAAAAAATCTACTTAGTGTGTTAGGGATGCTCAGAATCATTCAAGCTCTTTTTACCTTTTTTATATATTTAATAGTCAGTACTATCTTTTGCTTCATGTACAACAGATGCCTTTGTAGAAGCATTATAGAATTATGGAATACTCTGAGTTGGAAGGGGCCCACAAGGACCAGAGTCCAACTCTTGGATTCCTGCACAAGGCAATGCCCAAAACCACTCTGTGTGTTTGACAGGATTGCCCAAATGCTTCCCCAGCTCTGGCAGGCTTGGTGTAGTGCTACTATAATGAGGTAAGATAGTGGTGGAAATTTGAATTCAATCCAGATTTTTTTTCATTCTCATTATACCCATTCGAAGGAAACTGTCAGTCTAAAAGCATGAACTAAATAGCTGATATACCTAATTAGTGCCACACTGGCACAAATACAGTGAGAAGATATAGGAGACCCTAAATACCGCTTATTATTGCAGAGGATGATAACAGTGAGAACTTTTTAAAAATACAACTGAAAAGGCCAAGAGGAACAAAAATTCTTGATATAGCAAGATCAAAAAATGATTAATTGAACTGATGCTATTAGTGGTTCTTTATTTTAAAATTAATAATTTTCTGAAGTTTCCTGTCTTCTGTTTTTGTTTGACACAGCACTGCACAAGCTCAAATCACAGGCTGCTCTTCTAGTAACCAAGAGACCTTTCCAAATACTGACATGAATGAAAGTTTTCCAATTAGCAGAATCACTTTATTTTTCATGAACTGTTTCATGTAGGAAAGGCTGTTTAAAATATCTTGACCTCCTGTAACATCGCTGTGGATGGTAATGCCGCCCACACGCACAGAACCACGAAATGCCAGAAGATGTCCTACACTTAAAAGCTCAATAAGTGGGGCCAAAGGCACAACAATGATTTCCTAAGGGGCTTCTCCTGGCAGATCAAACAAACAATAAGAGCAGATAATATCTCACCAAGACAGGTTTTTATACTCTCAATTAATATGACTTGGGTACTTCTTGTCTTTAGTATCACCCTAGAGTGGCAGCAAACACCTTATAAGAAAAGTGTCTTTAAAGAGAAGTCATATTATTCACTTAAGATTCATACACACAGTAAGTACTGGAGATTCTCTGTGGTTTTTTTTAATGCAACATCCAAACAAGGTGGGAACTCTTTGTCTTTTGCCACATAAGACATCAAAATGAGAAAGAGGAGGTGTGTAAGAGCAATTTTTCATAGGAAAATAAATTCATATCAAAATAAATCATTTGCACTGAACTGTGTTTTTCTCTTTTACTGTGAAATATCCTAGTCACTTGAATTCACATGCAAGCAATGGATCATGCAGCACAGAGCCTCCAAAATCATTACTGTTTTGCATATTCTCTTAAAGAAAAAAATAAAATGTAGAGGGAGTTTTCTGAGTGTAATGAAAAAAAAAAAAGGCTAAACTGTTGACAAGCAAACATTTTGTCCTCTAGAAAAGTGGCTGAGAGTGGAGAAAGCAATCTCTGACACAGTGTGAAGCAAGATTAAAATCTACATCTATATTACCCTGAGACAAATCTGTAAAGCCTCATCTGAGAGACAGAGGGCTTTCAACTTCTCCCATCACTGATTTTACCAGATTGTAGGATGAATGTCTGGTTTAATTTTCTTTGTTTTTATTTTCTGGTGTTCTGCACAATCAATACCCATTAGTATCTGTGTGACTTTGATAAACTGAATCCTATGATATCAGAAAGTTATATATTGCTGTTTGCTGCATGCCCCAGGCTAGGTTTCAGAATGAAGCATTTTCTATATAAATAATGATAGAGTGGAAACTCAATGGAAACCAACACAATAGCCTTAATCAGCACAAGGCTACAGAGGGCAATTTTATAGACCAGTCTTAGATAACAAAATATTAATTTTAACAATTCTTCCTTGTCTAAACTGCATATTTATTACTTATATAACATATAATATTAATGTAGAATCACCAGAAAATATACAATATGCACTATGTATAAAATATACACATATGCATGGTTTTACACCTGCCTATTTTTAGAATTTTATATAATTTTTAATGGTATTTTTAATATCTAAAAGAATGAAAATTTGGCGTAGCAGAATTTACTCAAGAGAGCCTAAAGCCAGAAACCACTTGCAGACATGCATTCAAAACCTGTGAGGGAATTTCCCGTGCAGTGCTGTTGCACAGTAACTAACTCAGAAACCATTAACTTATTTAAAACTGAAATCCTATTTGAAGAATCATCATAGAATCACAGAATGGTTTGGGTTGGAAGTGATATCAAAGATCATCTTTTTCCATCCTCCTGCTGTGGGCAGGGACACCTTTCACTAGACCTCAGAGTCCATTCAAACTGATCTTGAACACTTCCAGGGATGGGGCACCCACACCTTCTCCAGGCAACTTTACTTTATGTATTCTCCAGTACCAACTGAAGTGGAACAGAATTCTTTTGGATTAAGAATTGTCAGCCTTTTTCTTCAAGGATTGGCATGTGAATGGAGCTGGTTTAAGCAGTCTATCTGTTCAGAGCAGTGTAACATGCATAGGTCCTCTGCAGAGGCCAGCCAAGTGATACTGTGTTTTTGATCTGACCCACCCACCCAGAAGTGTTCTGTTTCTGCAGGGAATATATGGACGAAGACCAAAGTGAGTCCCTCACTTATTGAAGCTCTTTGACTTTCTAACCAGTGTTCTCAGATAAGCTGCTAAGAAGAAATTTTATCTGTAAGATTTGGTCTTCCTCTGACAGAGAATTCTCAGAATGGGGTTGGAAATACCAGAGCACAAAACCCTTCTGTTCTGAGGTAATTTTCCAAATGTTTTTCTATTACTGTGGTTGACACGCTGCCTATCAAACACAATGCTGCAACACAAGGAGAGATCTCTAAGGACCCTCTACATGCCAGATTTGAAGAAGTCAGAACCTTTTCAGTGCATCTAAAGCAATATGGAAATACAACAAAGGGCCTCAGAAGTAGTATTACTTACCACTGAAATTTGCATACCTGAAAAATAGGACTATCTGTGGTAAACACTTTTGTTACTGCACTTTATTTCCCACTTCATACTTCTGAATGTGTTTGAAAACCACAGATTACAGTATAAGAAATCAATAATCTAGCTTTTTTTTTTTTTGTCATTTATACTAAAGAGAAAAAGTTCTTCTTCAAAAACAGCTATTAGGCTCGGATGCCCAAATCCCAAATGGAAAAGTGACCAGGGACTCACAGCTGAGTAAAGCAAAACTGAGCCAGCTCTCAAAGCACAGATCCATCCATGTGCTCATCTACAGCTCGAATTCCCAGAGCTGGGATGTTTTTAGTACATTATCAACCCAAGCCAAGGTGCTATGCTCCTGTGAGAGATAAACGACAGGGGCAGAGTACTGTGCTGCTGCAGCTATACCACACCTGGCTCCTGAACAAGTCAGTTGTTTTTTGTTACCTCCTGTCTGCACCAAGCTGTGCTGTGACAACATGCAGAGCTGAGCAGACTCAAGTAAACACCCCACATTCTACCCTTAATATCAGGCCTGTTCTGATGAGCTGGTGTCAAATATAAAGTACTCCAGTGTTTTATTCCAGTATATTGGTGCTATCAGTCATGAAATTATTTGTACTGATCAAGAGCTCTTCAGATAACGTGAAGGGTATGGTCTGCATTTCACTGGTGTCACTCAGTGGAGAAGACTGCAAAAAGAATAATTGAAGGGACTTCAGTCACTGTGAGCACCAGCCAGGATTTCAAAATTTGTTTTCTCAAGAAAACAGAAAGAGTGACATGTCTGTAAATTGAGTCAGAAAGCTATCAAAGGGCTTCCTAAACTACTACTTCAGGATATTTTTTTTAACATAGGGCAGCTAAGCACTTCACTCAGATAACTGTTAATTAAAAAGAGAAAATACTGCATGTGCTGCATAAGGAACTAGATAGTTCTTCACCAGAGGGCTTTGCCTCCAATAATGAGGATAGTAATATACATGTCAGTAAGACTGTCAAGCTATCATGTTTTACTGTCTGTGGTAGTCATTGGCTTTTGCCATCAGCTGTTCTTTGTATTCTGGTGTGGAACTGTAGTATGACATTTTTGCATACTGTTAGCATTTGCAATGCTTCACCCCAGGAAGTATCCTCAGGGGTGATATTTTGCTGCAAGACATTAGCTTTTTAACGGTGATTGTCTGCCTGACACAAAGGTAGAGAGTAATAAAAAGAGAAATTGGAGACTGCTGAGCATATTTTGTGATTTACTTGTTGCATTTATTGTGGCAAACATCCAAACACTCCAGTTCGACTGCCCTCAATTTTAACAGTCACTGCTCTATTTTCACCCCAAACTTAAAAAATCCCACACAATCAGACCTGAAGCATATTTTCTAGAAATACTATGGCAGGCATCTCTGAGAATTCTAGGTTGCAGCCAAAAGCAACTGCAGAAGCTGGGTGCTCTGAGTTACACGCAGATACAGACCCTGAGCATGCAGGGGCCTCAGCAGGACAACAGCTGCCAGTCCTTCCCCTGAGTGAGAGCAGTTGCTGACCTAGATAAGAACCATTTCTTGTTGCTTTGGGGCTCATCGATTTCAGTTCTCAGTACTCACAGCTCAAAGCTCAGCTGTGCAGCTAAAACATGAACCTCCTGTGCTGCGGAACCACACTAGGATGAACTCCCTTCCTCCCTCTGATGGGAGGAGACCTAACCTGATGGGGAGGAGAGCAGAGATAAAGGAATGGGTACTGACGAAGACTTAAGGGTGGAATCTGCTCTAAACTAAGGGGCTTGGACACAAAGTTAATGAAATGTTAATTACAATATTGGTTACTGCTTCATTGTAACAGTGGTACCACAAGCCAGTCACCCCGATTCACTGGAAAGCCTCCAGAGCTAGAGGTTCAAACAAACTGCATACTTAAGTGTTCCTAAAACCAAATGCACTTTTGGATATATTGACAGGAAACCAGAAGAGGATCATGCTGAACAAAGTCTCCGTGTACAACTCAAGAGCTGATGTAGAATTTAGGTAGTCTTTTGAATTAATTTTACTCATCTGTCAATTAACGCTAGACCAGTTTTGCTTCTCAGAATTGTCTCTCACCTTCTATGAAACAAAGTTTGACTGTCTGGCATTAAGATTATATTTGACCGCTGCTTTAATTTTTTGTTTGATTGTGATGTGATTTGCTGTTAGAAACGAATTGTTTTGAATGCAATCCATTTATTTTTAATTTTGCTTCTTACACACCTTCATTGAAGTTTCTTGCACTGCGTGGCGATTGTAACTGTACAGACAATTGTCAGCTTAAAGTTTCCACATAAAACTGCCCCTGCTGCAAATCTTGTGAAAGAGAACTCAAGAGGTGCAGAAATACAGTGAAATGCAGTTAACTCAGTTTTCCAATTGAGTGAATACTTGCAGATTTTTTTTTTTTTATTTCAGGACTTCTTATTTCTCCACCATTAAGTAGAGTTGTGTGAGAGAAAAATATAACAACAACATTGCCTGTTCTGCCTCAAATATAATTTGGAGACAACCCTTACTTAAGCAAGTTTTACACTGTCTACCAAGCAGAAAAGCTGTAATATCCCTGCACTTTAAAACCATATTTTGAAATAGACAGGCTAAATGACTGTGTGGAGTCACATTAAAAGTTGGTGAATTTTTTGGATATAGCTAAGCTTTTGCAGTTGTCACAATGCTTTGCAGAGGTAAGACTTCATCACTTTTAGCTGTTTGCTGAGGACTAGAATCTACTGATAAACTGCAGACTTATGTAATACCCAGTCTAGCAGTACTTCATATTATATTTACCAGACAAGATCAAATTGCTGCAGAGTAAACATTAGCGAGAAAACAGAACATTTTGTGACGTAAATAGATGTGATGCCTGAAGCTGCTCCTTCCATTAATTTATGCTCCTACTCTCCTTACAACATAATCTGTTGTAGGATAAACACACATCAGCACTATGTGCGGAGTGCTTATTGGTGCTGGTGAGAAATTCTTACATTCAAGGCTACAGTTAAGTTTTCTCACATAACAGGAATCCAACATGAGAAAAAACATTTCTCATTTCAGAAATGTTGAATAGATAGCAAATATCACCTTTCCTAAAATACAGGAATTCATATTCTGGATTTAGGTGAACTATGCTTTCAAATAAATTTCATTTGGAGTCTTATATCATTGGGATGAGTATTATTATTAATTATATACACACACAAAAATGTGCATTTGCCAAAGAACTTAGTTAATCCTGTTCAAGGCTGGAAGAGTCACAGAACTACCATTTTTTCAGCATACCATCCAGAAAGCAAATACAAATTACCTCCTATTACAAGGAGGTAATATGATAAAGATGTGATGCTCCTTTAAGACATTAAATAATTCTAACATTACTTACAGAATGACATATTGCATGACATTTGGAACGCAACAAATGCTGCAATTATTTTGCATTGACAGTTCAACCTGACAGATTAATATTAAGACATGTTTCAGAATTATCCTCTGCTTTCTTAAAGCAGTTACTAAAGCTTGGATCCAAGTATGCATCATAGGTGCTAAGATGTAAGGCTGGAAAGACTATACCATTTTCAGCAAATTAATTTTTTTTCCAAAGCCACGGAAGTGAAATGTTAGGTTTTAAATAACTGTTTTCCTGTTACAGATCTCAAATGAACAGTAATCAATCAAATGTCATCTTCCCCCAAACCACTAGACAATTTCACAGTCATGTCCAACTTGATAACTACATTATGAGTTAATGTGTCCATTTTGAAACTCATGTTAAACATTTCAGAGTTCATAGCTGTGTAGGAGTGTATTTATGGTATGTTGCTCCTCCATGCATAAATAAAATGAAAATCTGAGTGCTTTAATATGAAGGAGCACTGGAAGGCTTTCTGTTTACTAAAGGCAAACTAACAATAATGAATGAGCAATAGCACAAATGAAGTTCATTTTGACCTTACCTGATCCACTAATTGGGAGTAGAGATCATAGCAATTGTCAAAAATGTATTTATAAGTTGAATCCAGGCAGGCTCTTACACAGTCTTTCACCACAGTGCTAGCTCGAGGGGGGCTCTGCAATTCCAGGACCTAATTAAGTATTTCATAAATAGAAGAATGTCAGAATTAGATTGAACACAAAAAATTCAAGTGTTGAATGTAGTTCTGTTATACAGGGTGAAAGGTATTCAAATAAAGCAATGATAAAAATAATTAAAATTTTATTGAATTAAGGTGGATTTAGTTCAAAGATACATTAAAACACATGCAAGTAGATTTTATCACTAAGTTTTATTTGAATTAAAATATTTATATGATGAAAAAAGCATGTTTGCCCGAGAGTTTGTATCTTTACATCTAAGGGTTTACATTTTATAAGTTTTTTATTATTTAGGAAATAATTAAACCATATATTATGTGCTTTCCTTTGAATAAGAATATCAGAGAAATAGTTTTTTTTTTTAAGCAAAGGGTTAATCTTTTTACTCCATTTCAGGATACATTAATTCAAACTTTAACTTAATGGATTATTTTAATTCTCTTTATGTAGTTGCCTAATGCAATGGAATCACATGCTATTATGACAAAGGTTGCTTTGTGTTTCTCTTTTTTAATTCAGTAATATCAATGTTTACCATTCCATTCCAAAAATATTTCCATGCTTGACCACTTAGATATCAACCTTTGGAGAGAATAAGGTAATAACTAAGGTGAATAGTTATCAGATCTTTTTTGCTGTTTGACTTGTGATTCTATCATGTCAGTAGAAAACCACTACTCTGTATGACTCCTAAGGAGTTCAGCTAAGTATGCTTTATGTGACTTGACTTTAAACTAATTAAAAAGGTAAGTTTTTTGTTTCCTTCGGGAAATTTATTTGGGAAAGAAAAGGACAATACCTTCATCCGAAAAAAAGTAATGCTGGTTAGCAGGTCCACAGTTGATTTTAGATCTTGGAGCCTTTCAGAATTGCTGGCAGGAAAATTATCCTGGAAGCAGGGAAAGAAGGAATCGTGAAAAATTTGAGGTAAAATCCTTGAACAACTAGTCAGAAACCCTCTAAGAAAACATAAGGTGATGCTTGGAAGGATTAGAGATGTTCACATTATCTGGATTCTGCCTGTGAGGTAGTTAAAGATGAATATCCCTTGGACATGAGTAGGCACACCTTTGATAATGCTTCTGCGCTTGTAATATGCATAATTAAAAATATTGTGATATTCCCAAAACATGAATGGAGTAAAGAAGTCTGGAAACTGTTGCTAATGAAAATAATTTATGGGTTTCACATAGCACATACATCACTCGTAGGCATAAATGCAGAAGTAAGCTTAATGTAGAAATAATATATAAAATTTTTGCTACGATCTCTGGGTTAACAGACTGACATGAAGTAGTGTTATTTAAATAACTTCATACTCATGGAACATCAGTCTGGTGCTATGATGCTATCTGGACAGCATTCTTCAAAATTAAAAGATCTTAGGATGAACATATCTCCTTCCTGAAGGATATGGTCCTAAAAACTAAGTATGTGCAACTTCCACTCCCTCTAATGCCTTGGGGTTCTTTTAAACATTGCATTTCTGCTTTGGTTTAAGAGAGCAGGCCAGATGAGCACAGAAATCTTTGATGGGGAGGCTGCCCATTCCTAGAAGCTGAAAGGAGAGCCACAGGTGATGATGCCCTGACTTAGATATTGTCCAAAAGTTTCATGATCAAGTGGACTGGAGAAGGAGAGGGAGTTCAGAACCACATGGTAACTGGCAGGTACCCAGTGCAGGCCTTCCTGAAAGGCTGGCTTTGGAGCATACCTCAGCGATAGGAGATTGCATGAGGCAGAAGTCAAACTTTCCACCACGTAGAAAAACAGGGAGACAAGACTCTTTCAACATTACTGTAATATTAGCATGCAAGTTGTAGCAAAGATGTCAGTCTCTCAGAAAAAACGTGACTTCACTTTGCACTACCTGAGTCAGTGAAGGTAATTCCCAGATGAATTAACTTAATCAACTGAAGACTAGTTATAGACCAATTTAATCAAAGTTGTTGCATACTACTCTTTCTTGAATATGTACTTATCCCTTGACCCATTCTTAGCTTTAGGAAAGAAATGACTAAGCTTTTTCTTTATGTCAAATTGGAAAAATATTGGTGTAAAACTGCCTAAATTGTACAAATTTTTGTTCCAAATGATTTGGGGCCTCATGTTGGCTCTAGATAGAATACAGTGTACATACCCTGTATTTAGATAAATCAATCCTCAGAGAATTGTGCAACTGATCCAGCAGTTTTATGAACTTTTCTCTCTGTAAAAAGAAAACAAGAATATGTTGCACTAGAATTTGCAGGTTCCTGTAATTGCTGGGGTTTTAGAATTCTTCTTTCCACTCTTAACTTACTTGAAAATCAAATTTTTTTCATTATTTCATATACAAGTGATGGTTTGAAATACCTGTGTTTCAAGGCCAGGTGATGCATCTTCTTTCACTTTATTTTCCCTTTCTGTCTATATTGTGTATCAGGAATGCATTAAACACCGTGCAGCTGTGCAATACCTTAGTGAGATTTTACAATGCAATATTTTGCAATGCAATATTTTCCTGTCTTATATTTTTCTTGCAATTTATTAAACTCTTAAAGAAAGCACCTCCCCCTTCCTTTAATAAGTAAGAAGTGATGCTCATTTACAACAGAATTTGTTGCAAAAGTATGACTGAAAATTATACTTCTGAAATAGTGGCTTCTGTAGGAATAAGTTAACTAGTACTAATACAATGCAATTATATTTTTTCCTTTCAAATATGAAGATTAACTTGTTATCTTGATAGATGAAGGAGCAGTGAAAGTATTTGGCTGTGTGATTTCCAGCTGAGTCGTGCCATTTTCAAGTAATACTAATGAGAGTTTCTAATTACCATGTTAGAACATATTCCATAGTCTACTGCACAAAACTGAAATCTCAGCCTATGTGAATGCAGCAGATTTCTGGAAGAAGCAGTAGCTAATAGCTCTCAGGCTTCACTGATTGTATCTGCACCATCCCTCAAATGCAATGATCAGTAATTTGAAAATAGAGCCTTTGTGCACTGTCTCTCATCAGTGGAGTTCTAACCTGCACCAAACCCCGTTAATTTGGCACAGCTCCCTTCAGGGATCAATCAAAAGAGAACTTTTTTGTCATGTTATAAATCTGTACTGAAATATTCAGTCAGCCAAATCATTCCCAGCTGTAGCCTGAGGACTTGAATTTGAGATGCTCTTTATGATGAATGATGTGCAACTATTCACTAACAAATGCCTTTTGACCCAGGAGAGAAGAATAATCTAATATTTTGCCTATAAGTCAATTGTTTGAAAAAAGAGCTCCAAATCTCTATTAGTGATGCCTACTACTCTTTTCCCATCCATCTGTTGAACTATGAATTGGATTGGAATTGCATCAAAGGCAAACTGGCATTAACATCAGAGAAAGGACTTAATCTCTGCCCAGTCTGAGGACAAAAGTAGTTCTGATCACTGGAAAAATGGAAAAAAAGGATAAAAAACCCCAGCAAAACCACCCTGAATTTCAAAAGTTGCATTGAAGTCAAAGATCTAATAAAGCTTGAACATTGAAAGAGAACACTTGTCCAACAAACATATTAAGTCATTCTTGGTTTACTCCTCCAAATGTATAATTTCATAATTTTGTCTCAAAAATCTAAAATTCATAATTCCTCTATTATTCTAATGCTGGAGAAGAGTACTCGTGCCTCTAACACTACTTCAAATGAAAATTGAAATTTGGAATTTTACTTGTATTTAATAAATTTTAATTATTATTAATATTTTATTTCATGTCAATAAATGGTATTTTATGAATACTGTTACACCAAATATACCTTTGATATCAGCCCTACAAATAAAAGCCCTACTAAAAAAAAAAAAGGCGGAAAGAATAAACTAATTTTTCAGCACAAGTGTTTATACTTTCTTTCTATCATGTGTAATACCAGAGCTGTGAAGGCAATTTCTCAGAATTATTGCTGTGCCTTCCTGCTCTCAATTTCCTGTGAGTAGGAAGAAATCAGAATAAAGAGTATCTTTATTTATTATTATGTTCAAAGACCAGGAAGTCCACACTGTGAGATACTTATTCACAGAAGAAAATTTACCAATAACAAAAGAAGTATTACCACATCCTGAAATGCTACTATTCCTGCTAAAATTCCTGATACCTAAATCCAGGACCTGGAAAATGCACCAGCAAAAATTTCAGCAAAAATAAGAGACAGTCCATTATTACGGATCCCTGTGAGAAGAGCAGCATTTATGGCTACATCCATTAGGTTCACATGAGTTCACTGATGACACAGCCCAAGAAAGGAATTGCATCCAATACTTAGTCTAATGCAGTTAGCAGTTTGCAAGGCCCACTGCAATAAAACAAAAACCTGTTTGTTGGAGATTTTAGTACTGTGAATGTGTGCCAGAGCTTTCAACCCTCTATGTCTCACAAGGAGCTGAGCAGCATCTTCTTGGGCTTTTATAACAATTGATTTTAAAGACTCAGGGTACAATTTTCAAAAGCTAACAACAACCTTACTCTTTAAAATGAGCAATTAAAAGAAAATATTCAACGTAGAAGTTAATATGGAATATACTAGGGGAAAAAAAAAAGGACTAGAACTTTATTAAAAAAGAAAATCTACTAAATCTACTTACCCCAAAGTTAGTAGCAGCAAAGCGATCTGAGGCAGATACATTAGTTGCTGCTGTTGTATGAGCATAGAACGCATTTATATTGGCCAACAGTGTACTCATAACTGCTGGAACACCAGGGCACATGTATTTAGAAGAGAGACAGGAAAAGTGCCTGCAATTCAAACAAACCAACTGTTACTAAAGATGGCAGGGAATCTTCTTCTTCTCCCATTATAATTTCTTTCTGACTCCAATGATGTAACTTCCAGGTTGCCTCCTGGAAAATTGTACAGATGCATATGAAGAAAATCCAGACATGTTTGATATAATTTCCACTGTTGCACACTAAACACAAAAACATGGCTTAACTATTTTAATTGTTATTAAGCAAAACATTCATTATTAAAGAAAACCTAAAAAGCAAACTCTAACTCATCATCGTGGAAAGTCACAGAGATCTATAGTAGAAGATTTAATTGTTGCCAACAAGAAGACTCATACCAGCATTTTAGTGTGGCTTTTATTTTATGTTACATTATTAATGAAAGGTACTTCAAGCAGCTTCTGGGTTCACCTTGATTTGAATTAGGCCATAACTGAAACTGTTCCACTTCAATCCAGGCCAATAAAATTTAGGTTATCAGTCTGTTAAACCCAAAGCAGCCAAAACCAGAGGTGCAATGTAGCAGCACTGTTTACTTGTTTAATGAAACAGGAGATGCCTGCTGGTAGCATACAAAGAGCTTATAACACAACAAAACACAAGAGGTACAAATGAATGAAAGATCTGACACATGAGGAGAGTGAACATCATCACTGCAGACATAAATTCCTAATTTCAAGATTTATAATTAGGCAGGACTGGGAGGGATAAAGACTAAATGTACACAAACAGGAAAGAGAATGAGGGGGATTAAGAAAAGATGGTGATAAAAATGGGTCTACAGTCAAACAGAAGAGGATTAAGAAACTCCAGTCAGTCTCTGTGTGACTGAAGGTCCTGATTTGGCCACATGCTCCTCTTAGCTGGAGTCTCTGGCTCCTCTTTCCTCTTCCTCCTCAGGAACATAAGGCAGAGCAGTGTGCTGGGCCTGAACCACCTGGGCACTAATGCCCTTCCAAGAAAAAAATTAACACAAGGTACAATTGAACTCTCCTGTTGAACTTAAGCCAAATACCCTTAACTGTTGTCCCTGCCCATATCATCCTTCAAGGCATCATTCAAGATTATTTTCCCGTAGGGGCAATCATTAAGTGCTGTTATCTGCATTTTACATAACTGGGAGAAACTGCTCAAAACTACACAGAAACCAATCACATGGGCCAGGACCAGAACCCAGGATTCCCACCTATGTGCTCACAGAATAGTGTTACCAAACCTTTAATTCATTGCCAGTATTTTCAAGAAGTTATTCTGAAGACTGAAATGTGAATTCAACAAAGGAACAACACAGTCCTCTACCCCTCAGAAAAGTCTTTCATTCTATGTCACATGTTTTCTGTCAAGTAGAATAATAATACTTTCCTTTGTAATAAAATACAATAGTGATGTCAGGTGGTTCTCACCAATAAAGGTAACCTTTAAAGTGAATAGAAATATCTCTTTATGAGTAAGTTTGGGAACTATACGTAGGGATGATCAGAACCAGTTTTCAAAATTTGAAAAAATAATTAATACTTTTACTGACAACCTTTAATTTCCAAAAGTCTTTTAGTGGACTTAAAGGTCCTTA
Organism: Sinosuthora webbiana; assembly: GCA_013397395.1. Classification (NCBI taxonomy): domain Eukaryota; kingdom Metazoa; phylum Chordata; class Aves; order Passeriformes; family Sylviidae; genus Sinosuthora; species Sinosuthora webbiana. The sequence goes on from VXBN01011497.1 coordinate 310,721, forward strand.
GTGCACAAGTAACATCAATCTGGAGATAAAAAAGCACTAATAACCCCACTGGCCTTAGAGTCATACCTGTGACATATGTTCTGCTGAGGTAGAAGCCAGGCAAAAGGAGCCGTCAACAGCAGAGATATCATTGAGATTGTCTCAATTGCCTTCAGGGAACGTGGCAGACAAACATGGAAATATTGTTTGGGTCAACTTTTTAAGGTGACTTCAGCAGGATCCTCTAACCATTTCACAGTGAGCTACCCATGACCTGTACTGAATTCTTGTCCTGAAGAATTGGTAAAGACTCAAACTGTATCAATTTTTCCCAAGGAAAATTTAAAACAATTGGTACACATCCTTATTGTATCACTGCATTGTTTACCTCTAATGTGCTTAGTGAAAATTATGATAAAGCGTCTGTGACAGATCTTTTTTTCTCTCCATCATTTAATTAAAATCTCTAATGTTCACAGAACCCATTAAGTACACAATATGGGTCATGACTCTGAGTGCTGATAACTCAGGTTATCAGCTACCTGCAAGATACCTGGATTCCTTCTGCTTGCTAAAATGAATAAATCAAAGTAAACCCCTACCCTTGTTTTCGCAGGTCTTTGAATACAGCAGCCAATAGAATGAGTTATTAACAATTTCTAGTGGCCACATGATGTCACAGCAACCATTGCTAAGTCTCACACATTTTAGAGCAAGGCTGCACTGCTTAAGCCACTGTGGTGTCTGAAACCAGGCCTGCTTGCTCCAACTTTCTTACTATGCAATTTCCTGACCAACAGACAGTGCCTGGGATTCTTCCAATATTTCTGCTAGCATGAATTAGCGAAGAAAGAAGTCTAATTGATGGGCTGTACTCATCAGTAAGCAAATGCTATCAATAAAAAATCAGTTTAATGGGCAATTTGTGTGCTTTTTGTAATGCCGCCACATTAATTGAAAACTAGCAGGAGAACAAGATGACATAGTTAGTGCCCATTAACCTGCTGGAATGAGAGCTGTGTTGCTGATGGAGAATCATTAGGTTCTACCTGTGGTGACTCTTGCCAGTAAGAAATAAAGATCTTAATAGAGCTTTTATTGCACTTGACTCTATTACACAGTAAATTCAGGTTGCTGATATTATGTGTAATTTCAGTGTCTAGTCAAACACTGTTTCAATACGTGCTCAGATTTTTGCCTTCTAAAGAGAAACAAATTGTGTTGAAAGATGAATGACAGGAAAAAAGTTACTTTTTCTTCACTGCAGAGTGAATAAAGTTCCAGTATGATTCCTTCAAGACATTGAATTTACAGCATAAACTGCCATTAATCACCACAGTCATCAAAATAAAGGCCAGCTGGATCATTGTGCTATTTTTCTACTTTTTCTTCCTGTTTTCTGTGATACTTATTTTCCTCCCTTTTGTCTCACACATCCTTGCTTGTACTTCTGGGAGTCACACGTACCAGTTGTGCGGCTAACAGCATCTGCCTGGCTGCTACCCATCACAAAAAACCAAAAAATTCTCATCAGAACCACGTAATAATGGCTGTAATTGTCTCGCTTTGCTTTTCCTAATACAGACTCCATGAGGAGTGGAAGAATAAAATAATCATAAGGAAGAAGAGTGGATTATGTAACCTGTACAGTCAAGATTTTAAAGAGCTGCAATTACTGCAACAGAATCAGTCTTTCTGTTGTATTTTGGTTTGGGTTGATGGCTGTTTTTCTATGCCTGTGAATTCCACAATTGGTAACTTAAAGTAGATTACCTTGCTCAGGAACTGTGCAGTTGTAATCCATATCTTGAGAATAAAACATCCCTTCTAAGGCAGCATCTTTAGGGAAAAAGTGTCCACGTTTATCTCATAAAAATGTGGAGGTGTTCCTATCTCTAGCAAGAGGTGCAACCACACCTGAGTTAATTCTCCTTCTAAGCTTGGTGAGAAGGATCTCATTGGGGACAATGACTAGAGCAGACAGGTAACCACCTGTGTGATACCTTCTGGGCTGATACCCATGTGCCACTATGAGTATATTCGCTGTATTTTGAAAATCGTAACTAAATTTTTGAAATATTATTTCTGCGCTCTAAAGGAAAAAAATATAAGACAGAAGGAAATCTTCAGGGCTTATTAAGGGATCATAGATGACAAAGCCACCATCACAAACCAGAAATGATAGACAGGTGAGATTGTTCATTGCTGTAGTGGAACAGGATGCCAAATCACTTCTGACATGGGTACTTTGAGAAGCTTTATCAGGTTTATGCTGTGTAGAAACGCAGAAAGGCGTGTGTTCCTACTTCAGCATATGCCATCTATCCATACTTAAAACGGTCAAGGCTGAGTATCATTAAGCAGCACCGAAACTTTATATAATACCTAACTTTAAAACAAATACATACTAAAAATTACATTCAGGCAAAAAGAACACCTCATTAGCAGCATCCTAAAACTCACGTAGCCTGATGAAGAGCAGATGTTCACTGAGGTCTGGATCTTGAGGTATTAAAGCTTAGTCAGTTTTGCATTTACAAACACAAACATTTTAATTTCCAATGTTATCATGAGACATGCAGTAGAAGTACTCTGCAACTAGATTCTCAAGCAAAAAATGCTTACACAATATTCCTCTGGGCAAAGTGATTACATTCAAATTCTCTCTCTGCCGTATAGTAGAAAATTGCTTTTGTTTTAGTAGGAGATCTTTGTTACCAAATGCAATCTGATAATTCTATTTTCCAAATCAAGAAGCTGTACATTTTCTTCCTGCCACTAAAATTGTTCCAGAAGAAAAAAGGTAATCTCATAAAAAGAAATAAAACCAGCAGATAACAGTCAAAAAGAAAATTCCTCATGACAAATAGACTTAGTGTCTTCACTACTCTTCTCCCCAAAGTCTGAATGCTCTGAGAAGTGTCTGCAGATGAATCAGCAAAACAATATATAAAAATATATATTATTGTCCAAGTATTACTTGAAATTACACTTATCACTGATTTTATTCCTAACAGGCTGGAGCTGTCCCTCAAAAAGGCAGTGCTCATTCTTGACATGCAACATTTTAAAACATACAAGGATGTGGGTATGAGGGCAATGAAATCTGAGCTTTTATTTCTTGTGACTATCAATATTGAATTCACTTTCTCATTACATCTGCCTTCAGACACCTAGTTTGCAGTCAACAACATCAAGAAAATTTTGGGGAAAAGGTATAGAAGAAAGCAAGAACAAAATGACAAAGCAAAATAGGTCAAATAACTTAAAATGGCTTTGCTAGAATTTCTGAGTAAGGACTCCTGCAAAATGTGTTGGAGTACTTGCCCAGCTCCACGTTAGATGTGCAGACTAAATTTGCTTACTTCTAATGCATATTTGTACTTCATGTTATTTACTGAGATAAAAATAAAGCATCTTCTTCATATAAAAACATAACCTGTCAATTTCTATTACTTTTAAGTAAAAAATATATACTCACATCAGTTATATTGCTATTTTTGCAATGTTGACTTTTGCAACATCTGAATTTCTAAAACCAGTTTCAAACTTTCTGGAAAATTTTGCAGTACTTTAATACATCAAGAGATGAAGAAAAACAAAATTCAAAATAATTTTGGGGTTAAGGTTGTCTGTCAAAAATACAGCCATGTTATATTGAGATAGCTATCACCCCAGTAGCTGATTAAGACAAAACTAATGCTAAATCAGCCCTTTATTTCTTATGCAAATCTCTAATAACAACCCTCCTTTGCCATTAATAGCTCTTAACAATTCATTCTGTCAAATCTTGAATTCATTTTGTTACACACAGCAGGAACAGCTCTATCACTAACATTTTGGCAAAAATGCCATACCATTTTAAATCAAGTCAGAAAACTACAATACCAGGATAAGCTAATGACATAACAATCACACAGAGCTACAGAGAAACTAAACACAGAAACACAAATACTCATGAAAGTCAACACACGGATTCGTCCATATGTAGTTTAAATATAAAACAGAGTTTTATATCTCAAGTTTCATTAATTATTCTGTGCAATGCTGTATAAGTTCCTTGAAGGAAGATCATTAAAAATGTGTATAGTACAAAATACATTCCCTACACTTCTATCAGATGAACAATACAATAATTCATAGACAGCTACAAAAAGTGAAAAATAAGCTCATTGCAATAGCAGGTGGTGCCATTATATTCTGCAATAAAAAGAAAACTTCAGATTTTTATGTACTTTCATACATTATAAGACTCTTCTTTTTAGGAGGTAAAGAGATGCAAAAAAATGAGAGATGTTCTGATTAAAAATTCCACAATATCAGGTTTCTATACGGGAAAAAAAAATCTATTTTTTTTTCTACAGCTCCAGCAGAATATAGTCCTTTTCACCAGAAAACTTTTTGCTGGATAAATTGAGAACACAATAGATGTCTCATGTCTCCAGGCCTCTGAGCTCTCTGGTGCTGTGTTCTAAGGTGTTCAGACAGCTACTTCAGAATGGGCAGTGCAGTAACAGGTCTTAGTACTGTTAAAAATGGTTTGCACTAATTATTTACATGTAGTGTGGAAGCTCACTATAACCACTGCTGTTGTTCTGTAGTCCTGGAAAAGAGTACAAAGCTTGTAAAACCCTGTTCCGGTTGCATCTGGAACACTGGAAGCCTTTCTGAACTGTTCTGTATATCAGTATCATAAGGATTAAGGAATGCATTAGCAGTAATACCAGTAACAGCTTATAAAATGCTTACATCTTAAAGCCACTGCAGATGAGAAGCACCTCAGTGAGAATCAGATGGACAAAAATGACAAGAATTTTAAGTCAGGATGGAAGAGAAATGGCAAATGAAATCACAGAGGCTTAGAATTCGTTACTTCCCTCAAACACATTGCTGACAGCAAAGCAGAAAAGCCAGCCATGATAACACTTACGTCATAGCTTGATAAATGTATTCAATTCCATAGCGCATGGCAAACTCATCCACAATCTCTTGTGCGGCGTCATCGAAGTACACCTTCCAGGCCTCGTCGCCTTTCACTTCGGGGATTTTCACCACACCATTAGACTTCACTTCCGTCAAGTAATGGAAGAGATTCTAACGGTGAGAAATGTTTCAAACATGAAATTTTGGCTTTTAAGAAGTATTCTGAAAATATATCCGACGTATAGTCATCAACATGTTAATTGTTAGTCCATTTTAAAATTAATTTTTCCAAAAATTAGCTCAAATTAGTCAGCAGACTTGTGATTGAGCACATTGTATCTCCTTGAAATAAAGTCCTGTCTGCTAACTGGCACAGAAAAACTGCAGCATAAAATAGTGCAGAAACTTCTCTTTTATATGCCCTTGTTAATGAATGAAACCGCGATGCTGTAATACTTATTACAGCGTGTTTCAATTTCAGTTGTATCTGTGACCAATAAATTTCAAATTCATTATTTTTAAGTCCTTAAGTTACAGGGAGCTAACAGAAATACTGCAGGTGCCTCTCAAGTTGTGCAAGGTGCGCAATAAAGTGTAGATTTAGTACCCTTGGGAGGGTACTAAACTTGACATCCAAGGCACAGAATGCTGCTCAGAGTGCCTAGCTCTGTATGCTACAATCCACAAATTCCACAACTCCATATGTATTCACAAAATCCAACAGATTTTATATCCTATTTTCAGTGACTGAAAAAAATCCCCTAAAACTTCAAAGTACTTTCAGTTTTGCTCATTAGCCCACAACTGTCTCTTGGATTATCTTAAAGCATTTGAATACTGTCATTTATTTCATAGGCCCAACATTTGAAATTTCAGGTCAAAATCTATCAGCACAAATGCCCCAAATATCTGATTTTACAAATGGCGAACAATGGGATTTTGTGGCTCCATGCTAGTAGTGAACTTTCAGCCACATATTAGCTATCAGCTTTCAGAAACTACTTGTATTTCCAGAATAGATTTTCTACATGGACCACTATTTGAAGGAAGAGTAATCAGTTACAAAGAAAATCTTTCAGAAAATACACCTATTTATCAGTGATGACTTTTTTCAATGTCGACAAAAGCGAACTAGTTGAAAGGAAAACTAGATTTTATCATATCTGTGTTTCTCCTTTTTCTCACTCTCCAAAATATGAATTACTTTTGAAAACAAGAGAAATACTTTACAGTATACTTCTGTAATATATAGAAATGTTTGTATATTCCTGATGTTAGCCATCATGTATCAAAGTGCTAAATCAAAAAACGTACAGGGAGAGTTTATCCGGCTAAACCTCTTTTTCTAACCACCTCCTGGCAGGAATGATCTGTTTGTTGGTCTTATGTCATTATTCTACCCTTGCCTCTGAACCTGATACTTCCTCAGCAATACAAAATGGGAAATCTAAGATAAACTTGTCTTGAGGTACAGCAGCAGTTATTTGTTTCAGTGTTCTAATGTCCTGTAGCATTTTTTCCTTATTCATGCAAAAACTGAACAGTAATTTCTATACAGTATATTATAACTTCTCCAACATACCTCGTGTAGACAGGTGTACTGCACATGATAGGGAGCAACTTTCTCCTCTCCTTCAATTTCAACATTGATTTTCAGTCTAATGGCACCAGAGACAGCCGATTTATCTGTTCGCTTTTCTGAAGAGTGGAAAAATAATACATTAGAAACTACTAAGAACGTATGTATGTCATATGAAAAGCTTTCATAAATCATTCTAGTTTAATCTTTTGAAAGCCACGGAGTCCTGCTGTTGAAGATGAGAATGTTTTCTAGTACCTCACACATGGTTCAGGCACAGAATACAATATCTAACTATGAAGTAAAGAATCTTTCTTATCTCACATATTCATACAAGGCTGCAGAGCTATTTATTTACTACTTTCTCCTTATCAATTGAAATTACTTTAATTTTCTACCTAATATCTGTACTAATTATTATTTCCCTTTAGTTATAAAGATTTTATCAACAGCCTGGACTACTCTGTCTGAATGTGATAGGTTGATTCTGGTAGGTGTCCACCAAAGCTGCTCTATCACCTCCCTTCCTCTGCTGGACAGGGACAGAAAATCTAATGAAAGCCTAATGGTCGAGAGGAGGATGGGGAACAGATCACTCACCAGTTACTGCCATGGCCAAAACCAGACTTGACTTGCGGGAAAATCAATTTGTTACCAGTGAAATCAGAGTAGGATAATGAAAAATAAACCCAGATCTTAAAACACACCTTCCCCTCACCCATCCCTTTTTCACAGGTTTACTTCACTCCTGATTTTTCTCTACCCCTTCCCTGCCAGTGGCACAGGGGGATGGGCAGCAGGGGATTTCATTTTCAAATCAACCTGTAATGTTTATTATTTTAGAAGTCATGCATTGGTACCAAAGCTACTCATTTTGAAGTCACAAAGTTAAAGACAGTAAGACTCTACCTAAATTTGTTTTAAAAAATCAGTAAGGATCATACCTAAATTATACCATACATCCATTTCTCCACTCAGTGTTCTTACTTCAATGATTGTTTGCCCAAGGAAGTCATCTGATTCCTTTTTAAAATGTTGTTTTACTCTAGATTTGATATCATCATCTTCATCCCATACTCTTACTTTTATTCTATCTGTTGAGTTATGACATTCACTGGAAAAACAAAAATAAAACACAAAATGTGAGTGATATATAAACTGTATTACTGCTGTCTAATTCATTAAACTCCATCTCCACACACTTGCTTAACTGCACCAAATATCAAAGCACAAACAACCTGCAACATCCAGAGGAATGAAAGGCCATCCCAGACTGCCAGAGACAAAACTACAATTACTATATGTATGAAAATTACTACATATAAAGAGAATACATTGATTCAATTATATATACATAGATATTGTATTTACAAATGTCAATAACTGTTCATTAAAATTTTTAATATGAAATTCATACTTCTTGATGCTATTATTTAACAAATACCTTAGGAAAGATACAGTTACCTCAAGTTTGTTTTGCAATGCCATGTAGTTCATACAGTAAACTACCAAAGTAGTATGGAATAATACAAAAAAGCAAGAAAAAAAATTAAAGGCTACTTCCAGTGTGTGTCAGAAACCATTTGTTAAAAAACAAGAAGTATGCACAAACATCTCAGCAAGAAAAGAAAGGCAATCAGAAAAATCCAGGAAAATAAGTATCTGCTTTTTAAAAAAGATACATTGATGCTCTTCAAGACCTCCATTCCCTAGTAAGGAGAAAGAGTAGGGACCATGCCATGTTCTAAAAAATTTCTTGTAAATGTAAGTGGCTTACTAACCCCTCCTGGGTTGAGTGGATTTGAGAAACTGCTGGGTGTATGAGGGAATGAGACTGGCTTCACTTGCAATCTGCAGAGTACACAGTGGATAAAAAATTCTACTCCCAGCTGCACCCTGCATTTATTTGCACAGAAATGGAAAATGAACTCTGTTACTGCTTAGTCCTACAAGGCACAAAGAGGACTGTTTGCTGACCGTTGGCGATGGCTTTTGATGACTTGATTGGAATACCCCAACACTGATTACAGAGGTTTGGTCAGTGAAAAGCTTTCTGCTGATGTTTGACTAGTACAGAGCTGGCTCATGCATCCACACAAAGTTTTTAATATCCATTCACTAACGCTACGGAAATATTTTATATATTACATATCTTTGTTTATCTTTAAATATGGCTTTGAAGCGTAACAGCAAATGTACATCTTCAGCAGGGCCTTACTTTGACATTTGATTAAGAGGTTTTTCTCAAATTCTATTCCAAGCACTATCACTGCTTAGTGATCTGTCTCTGTTTTCAGTGTTAAAACAGTAATACTCCAACTTATCTTCCAAGCAGCACCCCTCAGGGGTATTCTAAGAATTAATTAGTGGTGGTAATGGGCTTTGGAAGTATAAAGTGCTGTAAATGCTATTATTACTGTCAAGGCCAATCAGACACTAAAAATGGCATGCACAGCTTTTACTCTGCCACACTGTGCTATTCAGTGTCACAGAAATCCTTCTGTCTGTCTGTATTCCAGATTTTAACTTTGCAGATAATTCTGGTAATTAAAAAGTACATTGTTCCATGATTAGCAAAACTAATAAAGTCTGTTTTCCTTTTGTCTTATGACTGGCTTCCCTGACATCCAACCAACCACAATCACCTATTGAATCTTCTTCCACAGTTGGGGTTTTCATAAACTACCTCTTCATGTGAACTCCTGGTATCTGTTATGGGGTGAGCTTGTACTGAGGACAGTTAGGATCTCATCCCTCTCTGACCACATATTTTCACAGAACATGACAGACATACTACTTGGCAATCTGTGAAATTTCTTTGACTGACTCTGATCACAAAATTCAAAAGCTATTGGGAAGGACATACAAGATGTAGGAAGATAGAGATGGATCAAATAAACATCGCTGCCTTAAGAAACTAGGCTAAACACAGAAACCATTTAATTCTCCTGAAATGTAGCTCTAAGTTACTGCTTAAAATTGCTAAAGTCCTGAATTGCATTTAGCTGTGCACCCAAAAGAAATAATTGACAGGGGATTTCTGTAGTGACATAGAGAGATCCTGTCACTGGGGTGGTATTTATGTGACCCTCATCACCATACTTGTGCTTTCAATAGAGGTTTTATTCCTGCTTGGATTCTCTGGCAGATGCTGCATATAAAAAGTTTTTGTGTACTTCAGCACAAACATCATATTTTTATTCTCCTGAGACAACATGAATTTCCCTCTGATATACACTTATCTAATTAAGAAATATTTATTGAGATGGTCAGCATGACTGTACTATTCCCTGATATCCACAGTTTTCCTCAGCATCTTTTTCTCCTTTAATCTTAGGTCAGAGAAACATGGTGAGACCTGGCACAACCATTGTCTTAACTTGTGTTCATCTTTGTGTCAAAACCTCAGCACAGAGTCAGCTCTGCTACATTTGTAATGTTCCTGAGCAAGACCACAAAAATAGCATGGATTTGTGTTTAAAAACTGAAGAGTGGATGAACAAATATTTCCTCCTGGCCTGCCCTGTGGCAGTGTGACTGCAGGGAGATTTACTGCTGAAGTTACAGAGCTGTCTCTCAATGATCCCACTTACCTGCCCAGACTCAGAAACAGCCCTGTGTAATGACATGCACATTCTGCTTTAGAACTTGTCACTGCTAACACCTGACCAGAAGCTCTGGGTGCAATTCCTGCTTCTGTTTACTCCAGAAAACTCAGCCCAGAGAATTAAAGGCTAGACAACATATGCCTAGTTTCCGTGTTCCTCTTCTAGCCACTTTGCTTTATGTGCTCAGTAAAAACATTCACAGAAGTGTGAAACAGGAAGATGAGAAATGAATTGTCCTCTAGTACACAGAGAATGAGGGTACTGAAGCTTCCGAAAACTAGAGAAGTTGCAGTCTGTTCAGAGATGCAAGACAGAAGAGACAGTTTTAATAATTTACCAAAAATCTGGTGATACTACATTACTTCTGCATTTCCAGAATGCCACACAGACATGAAATGATCCTCATAGAATTCCAGCTTATTCTAATGGCTAGAGCAATAAAATTGTAATAATAAAGTGACTTTACAGCAGTAAGTCAATGTAAATTTAATATTAGAGGCACTGGCATGACCTGATCTCTAAGAGATCTGCACCAGTGTTAAAATGATAACTAAGTGATACTGTGCTACCTTCAGTAAGTTCAGGAAGCCACTTATTGCTTTTATTACCCCTCATGTTTATTATTATTGCCATTACTGCAAGGCAGAATCAGATCCAGACTATTGCTATGTCCACTTTGTTCTTAGGTTCTTTGTTCACAGACAGTTCCATGGTCCCTCAGGATATCTCTTCCAGAAATTCATTAGCCCCACTCTCAGCAAACTTTTTCTGAAGTCTGATTTAAACCTCTCTAAATGTAATTTGTGGCTATTACTTCTTGTTCTACTATAACAGTAAGCATGGAAAATAGATTATTCCTTTCCTCTTTGCAGGAGAAAGGATGTGTTTAAAGACATCCTTACCTCCACTACTTGTCTCTTCTCTAGTCTGGACAGTCCCAATTCTTTAGCAGTGTTGTCACGGGCCATGCTTTCTGATAAAGTAGAATGAGACTAATTATGCTTTTTCTTGCTTTATTTTACTCTGTCATAACAAAAAGAGAGTTGTAGAAAATTAATCTGGATTGACAGCAGTTGGAAAAAAAAGATTCAGACCATGCATGCTGTACTTTGAGAAACATTATCACTGAATAAATAATTTATCATTGGAATTGCTTCTTAGAGGTGTTCTGCTCTCTTGATTTGGGATGAGGCTGTGCGATACAGTTATTTTAATTAGCAGAATGTCTCTCAGAAACTTGGCTGATTATTGAAGATTTTTTAGAATGGATGAACCTAGTAAACTAATGTGTATTTTTTATTACTCAATTGGTTTTGTGTAATTTAATTCTCTGTTATATACTCTTGCTTAGGAGGCAATCCTTGAGCTGTTTCAACAATTCTGGCAAAACTGTGTTTGGTATGACTGGAAATGGGAGCACCATTTAAGCAGTTAACCAATCATGCTATCTTCAGATACAGTGAATACCGTATTTTTTAAAAGTCAACTCAGCTGATCAAGAATGTATAAAAAACCAGTTGATAGGGACTTTGGTGAAGTTCTCTTGGCCACTGACAGTAAATAATGCTTTCAATGAATCCACTAATCATTTATTTCAGAATAAATAATGTGCAAGTGCTATGCTTTAAAGTACCTCTAAAGAAAGAACATCTGCAGCTGGATAACTGAAATCAGCTTGAGCAAATGTTTTCATGCACTGAAAGTAGCAATAGAAGCCCAATGAAGATACTTACTAGAGACCTTATGCTGTCTTATTAACAGTCAAAATAGGAAAAATAAATAACGTAAAATAATCATCCAGTTCTTTGAAAGACCTCTGTATTATACAATTGTATCTGAGGTATTTTTGAATGGTCAGAGGAAATGTGGTACCTGCAAAGCCAGCAGGGCAATTTGGAGATGTGTGCTAGCCTAGACAACACTGTCAGACAAAACAGATTTCTGTATTCTAGTAACCAACTGTCAAAAGAGCCAAGAAAAGAACAAGAGTAGACTTTTATTATCAGACTAAAGGTTTCTACAAAGCTGAATACTATACATCCAAAATATATCTTTCTGTAATTAAAAAAAATGAAAATGCAGTCCCTTTTCTGGTTGATGCCACACTCAACCAGAAAGAAAAGGCAACAGCTGCAAGAGTCTTCCTTTGCTCTGGCATTGAAAGAAACTCTCCTATCACTTATGTTTCATTGAAAAAGCCACAAAAACTTCTCTGTTACCTCATTTCAATAATGCCAGGAGAAAGGATCAAAGCCCTTAGCACCTGTACTACATTCATTAAATGAACATCTGCTGGCCTATTTACTTCTCTATCTTGTGCATGAAAATGCTCTATTTTACTTATGCTTTATGAGGTCCCCTGTTAAAATCTATGCCAGTGTCCCATGGTCATTTAGCAGAGGGTCAGACTACATCTTCTTAGAAACATTATTTCACTGTTACCATGCAATCATATCTGGGTTATGTGTGGTTCTAAGAACTAGAACACTGCCCTCACTTCATGTGGTATGACAGAGCAAAAGCCCAATGGGGAGCCAATGTTTTTTCCAAGTCCTTGTTTTGGAACAGATGGGAAGATTTAAAAACATGTTTTGGTATAATAAGTAAGTAAAGGATGGTAAGATTTTTGAGACATCTTATTTATGTGTTTTATCATTTAAAAGTTATAATGATGGTTAATATTAGATTTTAAACACGATTTAAATATCAATTATCACTAATAGGACCTAATTTAAATAATACTTCCTGAGTCAATTAAATGGTTATATTGATTTACTTTAGATTTAATCTTCTGGTTAAACATTTATAGTTTATTTAATACAATTTAGAAATTCTCATATACTTTTAATAGAAATCCAAAGCATTAAACAAGTCAGGGAGACTATTTCAGAAAGCACATATTCTATAAAAATGTTGGAAAATGTATTTAGTGCAAAGCAGTTTCTCAGGAGGTTCATGCTATAGTAAGGTTTGGGTATAAACCAAAGGGCAGCAGATGATTGTAATACTTAGTGCTGGGAAAAAAAAATAGAGTATTTTCAAGTTTCCAGGGATTTTATTGTAGTCCTGCTCACATCTTTGAGAAACTACTTTCAACAAACTTCCTACAAAATTTGCTGAATTGCTCATTCTATTTTTGACATTATGCAATTCCTACAATTAAAATGCAAGAAATTAATCAATCTCCTACTTTTGGTCCTCAAAGCCATTCAGTGATGTATGACACTTCAACTGTTACCAGAGTAACACAGTAAACTCAAAAAGAAAACACTTTCTGGATAGAGGAAGCTTGTAGAAAGTTTCTCTGAATTACCCATTCATTTCTAATAGAAGTGTTTGAAACTGTGAAAAGAATGGCAGACTTTATTTAATTCAGCTGGATTCTCTAGTACCTTTTCCAGACAAATAGAAGCAGCATCTTGGACCAAAACTCTTTCAAACTCTACTGAAACATTAACCTCCTCCTCAATAAGATAGCAGATTTTGGTCAAAAACCAAGGAAGTCCTAGATAATAAGAAGGTAACCTGTCATGTTATGAAATTGCACCTTGAAGAAAACAGGGCTCTATTTCAAATGCCTGAACCCTCACAGAAATTGTTTGCACAGTTTATGTAGACAGGAATAGTGACAACTTCTTCCCTCTTTATAGGAGGAAAGAAATATGAGAATAAACGAAACAATGCCATCATACCATACACTCCACATCTGACCTTCAGACAATAAACACTCTGTCTTCTGAAAGTATGGACATTACAAACACACCAACCCCGAGCCTGGAGCACAACAGTCACTACCAAATTCCCCAGTTGCACCTTGGAGAATTACACTGTCAAATAAAACCACATTTACCTGGCATGGTCAGTATCTGGCACATAAGAAAGCACTTCTAATGACAATACTTGGTATTTAAGATTGAAGTATGAAAACCATTACTTAAGTTCCCTTAAAGATTAGAATAATTAGACACCACCAACAGATCCCCCAAAAAAACTTAATTATAAGCTGCATGATCGCTATAAGATAAAGCCACAATAAATTTTGATGCTCTCTCCATTCAGAACTCACTAATTTCATAATGCTATGAATATCCATAGTACAGACAAAGCATATTTTCAAATTAAGCCAATATTTCACTTAGTAGAGATACATTAACTAAATGCAGATTTAAAAAAGCAATATCAACAGCATTTTCTATACTTACAAATAGAATTTTTCATCCCATACTGGATTCAGGTTTCCAAAAATAGTTTTTGTTCTTCGTTTGTTTTTGCCAACTTGCACAGTAACATATGGGTCACTTGAGCCAGTTTTGTCCTTAGCCTGTAAGCCCTGAGCACAAAGAACTGCGACAAAAGGAGAGAAATGTGCTTTAGCCCTCACAGCCTTTATTGCCAAGAAGTAAATGAGAGTGACAACAGCAACAGGAAACAAAGGCCTCCAAGTGAGGGATCGTAAAGCAAAGGTTTCTGGATTATTTCCCCAATGTCTGTAACTCTGGAGACTGACAAGGTTTGTCTAACTACCCTTCTGGACTGTATCATATTTTAAAATACAGTTTAATAGAGTAATAAATATAAAGATTCACCACTGAGCACCAAACAAAGACTCTTCACGCATAATTCAAATACTTTTCTCAAACTTTGGTTTCATCAAAATAGCAAGGAATATAAAGTTGTATAGCTTGTCTTGAGTCTGATAGTTCCCTAAAGTTCCCTGCCCCCCAACAAATTAATAAAAATTTCCAAAATTTCTCCAAAGATCCAAACTAACGTTTCCAAAGTAAAGCCTCCGATAATATAAAAAATATGCCCTGTGGCTTACAGAAATAAACATGAGGGGCATGGCTATCATTTGTCATTTATTCTCGTAAGAGATGAGCCATGACTTTTAGAACAATTTCTACACAATTACAGAGAGGGTGACAGTTCAGCTCAATTATCATCAACTGTTTATGTATTTTCTATCCTTTCTGACAGTTAATGTGGGTGTATAGTTAATGGATATGAATTTAGTGGCAAATATAAATACATAGAATTTGATTTTCCATCATAATTCATAAAAGTGGATATCTCAGGAGAAAGCAGAACTGTCAAAGAGCAGGCTACCAAAGCCAGAGAACTGCAGCTAAAACGCTTGCTCTGGCTCTTACCATTCAGTAGCAGTTGCCTTTGTTATTTTGCACGTATTATTTAAATCATCTCAGAGGTAACATTTAGTTAACATTCTCTTAATGTCAATCATTTTGGATAATGAAGCTCCCTTGGTGTGCTCAGAAAAACGATTACCTAAAAATGGCACCTTGCTCAGCAGATCAGCTCTTGGTGTGGGTTCCGTTTTACGTGCTGACTTCAGTGAAAGAAGTAAAATTCTGCTAGTCTTTAACACATCCAATTTCTGAAAACACTCTTAGGAATGAAATAGCATATTTTGTCTTCCCCATTCACTCTAAATCCACAGGGAAACTTTTAGAAGGCAAGGAAGTATCTCTCTTCTATTTATGCAGTAGAATTAAGGGACAGCCTAGCAAAAAATTGTATGTATTATACTGGCCTGTATTATACAAGACAGCCTTCAGTATCCTTTAGAGGTAGAACTAAAAATAAACACATGAATTAAATATGTCCCTAGTGCTTGGTGACAGTCCCAAAATTCCACAATTATTCTTTTGAGTTTCACGCACCACCTCTCAACCTTCAGAATAGCCCCGGTTTATGCTGAGGTTTTAATTCAAAAACTGTAATGTCAAAGTCAGAGGACCTGGAAATCTTCATGAGCAACCAGGCTAATGCAATTGGAAGCCATCTGGAATATGTTCAGAGTGAGCAGAATTATGCAACATCAGCATCACTAAAATGGAACACACCCTTAGTCAAGCAACATGAATGTATAATAAGTTTCAAACCAATGAGATCTGAAATTTGAAGCTCAAGTGTTTTTTTAATCACTCTAAGCCTTTTTTTAGTGAACATTAACTCTTGCAGTTGGTGGCAAAAAGCTCGTCATTAGCACAGGAGATATTGGTAGGTGGTAGAGGAGATAAATTATTTTCACTTGTCCTCCTTCCTAGAGCAGTAGAATATAAAGTGGTTTTGGCAACTTAAAACTCAACTCTTGCAGCTGGCATCCTATAAATCCAACTGCTTGTAAATGCACCAAGTATGCAATTGAACACACAGTCCAGCTCTACTTATAAAAAATCTTGCTCCTGAACGAGGGCAATAGGAAAGAAAGAGCTCTTAGAACAGAAGAGAATTACCTGTGATAGTTATTTTTGCTGACCATTTGGATGTTCCATCCAAAACACTTTGTTTTGCTGCTTTTGTATATTGTACAAAATCTTCTTTAGAAATATTAAACATTTCCTGGATCACTTCAAACACCTCTGGCCTATTTTTCTCTCTAATCTTCATTCTTTCCTTCATAGCACTAATAATATTCTGTGTTTTGTCTTCTGCACCATGTTTGGAACTTTTCTCAGCTGCTCCTGAAATGAGAAAAAAGGTCACCATTGTTATTGAAAATAATTTTGTTCTTTTTCCCATCTAGGGTCTACAGTCAACTCTTGGTACAGCAGTACCTAAAGGAGATCTTCATTTCACCTGAATAATACATCATATACATTCTTTGTGATATCTAAAATTATCAGTTGATTTGGTTTAACATGAGGGGTGAATATTCAGCTTCCATCAGTGATATGTGTTATATATAAAATTATTTATTAAACCAATACTATTCAGTGCCAATCTGTACTGTGGAAACATCTCAACACGTGTACTGAGCAGTAAGCACCAATTTGTGATCTCAAAATGCAATCATTAGACACCACACCTGTGTATTAAACTATAGAGACTTTTTGGAAAGGACAGCCTACCCAAGAAACTAATATATCACGGGTATGGAATAGAGAGGGTCCCCTCTCCAATAAAATGGTCATTACAGATAATTTCAGTCAGTATATGTGGATGGTAGAAGAGATCAAGGGAAATTATCTGTGTGAGAATACTTCTTAGACTCTGTTAGCCTGTGGTGGCATGTCAGGCAGAAAATAGGCAATTTTTTGGGGACATCAAAACCACTACAGCGTTTATTGCTTTAAATTAAAAAAAAAAAAGATTTTAAGGAGACCAAGCTGTTGCAGAACTTATTCACAGTTATTTTCAGAAGTGCTCTGGAGAGATTTCTCTCTCTAGCAATTGTAACTGATCTCAGAGGCCCTCTCAAAAACGAACTCAAGTTCACCTTATTAAAATGTCACTTTTCTGTCAGAGGAAAAGGTTTCTTATCAATGTTTCTACAATATACTCTCGAAAAAATCCCCAAAATCAGGCTTGCAGTTGAGCGTGAGAAAAGAAACATCAAACAGTATGATTAGAACAGTAGGAAGAAAAAATTTAAATTCCTGCAGTGCTAAACAGGCTATTTCAATTCTTGATGAGATTAACATATAAAACAAGATAGAAAAATACTAAAAAAATTATAATCAATGACACACCACCTCTTGCTATAGGCATTGCTGAATTTTGGCTCATATTTTTAAATACAACTCAAAGGCTTGTGGCACTGAATGTCAGAATCATCATTATCATTAGCAGCAGTAAGTACTCCACTCTTCCAAAAAGTCATGAAAACATCATCCAACTAGCCATCCTCAGATCCTGGGAGGATTAAAGTATTTTACTGTTCCTTTTAGAAGATTAGTAAAATTAAAGCAAAATAATCTTGAACAATTTATTATGCAATTATAATTCAGATTCAACACTGAAGAAGCACAGAGCTCCTTCTTTACAATACCATCAAACACTAGTATGTTTTTTTGAAGGAATTTTTGTTTAGGCACTCAGCTTGCAATGGCTAAAGAAGAAATGATCACCTCTGTAGAGCCAGAAAGGGTAATTTTTCAGCATAAGATTTCAGTGAAGTGTTACAAAACAAATATTACATGGTTTGTTTTCTTCAGTTTTCAATGCCTTTGAAGGTTTCTTAGCACATTGGAGGGCAACTGATATCTCTATATAGAGATATGTAAAGTGGGAGTGTATAATGTTATAACATTGGAAAATGTGTGGGTTGAAATACCAGACACCAGTGATCCCAGACTGCCAAAAGGCTGAATTAGATGGCTTCTTCAAGGAGTTTTCCATGGCTACTAAATCTTGAGGAAGCTTGAAAATTTCTTGCTCAGAGTACCTAATCTTTCTGAATACGGAAGATCAAAATTCTAGTGATTAAAGATTATCCAGGCTGAAAATTTAGGAATTAGTAGAAATAGAATTATGTGCTACCATGAAACAAAACACCAGTTGAAAAATTCTTTAGTGATTTTATTACAAAAGAGATGACTGCTGAGCTGCCTGAAAAACAAGTCAGGTCACTCTTAGAAGATGCAGGAGGGAATTTTTTTTTCATTTTCTCTTATTTTCTGCCCTTCCTTAAAAAGTAGAAACGCAGTAACATAACTGAATGATAAACCCTGGGCACAGTCTGAATGGCAATAGCATATTCCTCTTAGAAACCTTGCTGATTTTTGAGACAACACAGATAAAACTGAAATATGTGTTAAAATACAACTTCCTTTAAGTATCTTTCTGTTTATACTCATTTATTGCGACTAGTTTTATATTCCCTATTGCTGACAACCTCTAATGCTGTCTATCAACAACTTTTTTCATGCAGTATTGATCAAACTAATTAAGACAATAGTGTAACTTACATTACATAGGAAGTTAACAAGCTCCTTTCACCCTAGGGACTGATACAAACTCAACATGATTGAAATCAATTCTAATTTAATATTGCACCTAGTTAGAGAAAGGGTATCTTATTGAAAATGAGAGAGCTAATGAAAGTGTTACTGGTTTTCTTCCAAATCTAATTTAGAACAAGTTTATATATTGACCCTAAAGATCTTGAGATTGAATTCATTTCTACAGTCTACATTAGAAATCATTATATATTAAAAAAATAAATCACAGAAGTTTGAAGGCCAATACGTGCTACTGATTATGAGATGGACAAAAGGATGACTATAATAAAACCAGCTACATTTAACTTTATGATGCTCTTAGGATCAACTTTCTCAGAAATAGAGATTTAACCAATTGCTCAATTAATTTTTTCAATGAAAAACAAGGAACAAGAAATTTTCAAAGTAGTGTACTATGAACACTGAGCAATTAATCTGTTGCAAAAAATATGACAGGATGCTCAGAAACATTTGCATACTAATGAGAAGAGTGGGATCCCTTAGGCATGTTAAATATTTAACCTGCCATTTGCCTTCTAGAGGTTTTCCTCTTTTAAGGCTCAGTTGTTCAATGTTCTCAAACTGTTCATACCACAGATGATTTCCAATCTTATTTATTTTTTTCATGCTCTCAGACTTATCATCCATATATATATCGGTAAAAATTCATCAAATGCATCATGGTGCTCTGAACAATTTTTTTAATGGGGCTTTTTGGGGGGGCTGGTGATAGGGCCAGGAGACAACAGCCCAGTTTCCACCACAGTGCAAAATCACAATTAAACACAGCTAGGAAGTTTGATTTAGAAATTCATCACTGATTTATTCTCCATGGGGTCACTTGCTCTGGGAAATTTTAATTAATTCCTGAGCAGTATAAACCTCGAGCATCCATCCCTTGTGACAGCTCCTCCCACAGAGAAGACAGTGAAAAGAAGCAAAAAGTGAGTGAAATATCTTTGTAGTTTTCCTGTGTGTAGAAGCTTTGGAACATATCAACAATGAAAAGTGTTGAATAACTCCAGAGTATGGAAGCCTATTTCAAAATCAGAATATCAGGATCTCATATAATAATTGTGTTGTAATTTAAGAATTGTTTAAATACACCTGATATATTTTCACAGGAGAATTCATGGTGGCTGGAACCAAGCTAAGCAAGAAAAAAAGCAAAGAAAAGGTTGTTTTGCCTCAATTCTAGTTCCAAATCACTTACTGACTAATTTTTTTTTCCCTTACACATACAGGGTTTAGTATTTTGAAGGGACAAGATCCTATTTACTGTTCCATATTTTTGTCTAATATATAGCACATCAATATGACTACAGTAAGAAGCAGATTTTTAAAAAATATTTCCTTTGACATTTTTTGTATTTTGAGTTAAGTAAAACAGAGAGGGTTTACTTCAAATAATAAATGGCTTCAGATACTGCCATAGGCAGTGGAAAGTAAATAATTCAGTGATATTAGCAAGCATTATTTTGTAAATGCCCAGCAATGTTTGACAGATTTCAAGGACGGAAGCAAAACTAACAGTAGGTTTTCCATAAAGCTTCTGGCTAGCTTCTCAATTGAGGAGCATCAACATACCTTCACTGATTTTGTGTGATCTGGTCCCTCATTTCAAGACATTGCTAAGCATACACACAAAATCAAAAGGTGTGAATTAATGCAACTCTTCAGCTGTCATGAAATACTCACTCTGCAAACAGTCAGCATTTAGGAGGTCTTGGCACTTCTCATGGCATTTGACACCACATTCAGTGCATCTCATGCCTTGTCTGGCTATGCCCCAGAGGAGGCCTTCACATTCATAACAGTATGTGGGAGTTGTAGCTGTCCAAATTTCAAAGTTATGAGGTGTAGTTGATGATATCGGATAGATCAAAGCCTGCAGGGTCTTCTTGAAGACATGTATTTTCTGTTGGGTAAGAAAAAAACCCTTCAGGTTTATTGTTTAACACAAATGAACTGTTTCTAAACTATATATCATTTACACTTAAAATGTTATAAAATACCAGAACATACACAGAAGTATAAAATAATTTCCAAAGTACTGATTTACTCATTTTGCTTTACACTTTGAAAAGAACTCTGCATGACTGTTTTGTCTGATTACACACAGAGCAGAGTTAAGTTATAATCAAGTTATTCAATTAAAAAAAGGTCTTATTTTTTTTTCCTATTTTGAGGCAGAAATGAAAATAAAAAGCAGTCTTACATTCATTGGGGCATCTTAAGTAGGTACCCAACATTAATTCTGAATATTTAAATACTCCCTATAGAGACTTAGGCACACTGCACAAAATGTCTTTTCATTATATACAACACTGTCCCCTAATACCAAGTTTCTATATGATCTTATCAAATCAAAACAAGCCAATTGTAGGGTTCCATTTTATCTGTATTTCTGTAATAGCATACTTACTACTTAATTTTAAGCATCAAGTTGCTTTTTACTATAGACAAGAATGATCCATACTTTTCAAAAATCCAAACCCATTTCTTGGACTGTTTTGGCTTAAGACCCATGACTGGTTCTACTACAAGAACAGTTATTGGCTTTTTACTGATTAGTACAGTAACAACCTTAGTCTCAGCTCTATGGTGCTTAATAAGATGAAAACAAAGAAGTTCCTGTAGTTTCACACACAAGACCTTGGCTTATATGGGCACAATGCTCTGGTTGGTTTATTTGAGCCTTTTTTCAGACACCCCGAGCTCCTAGGTCCAGGCAATTTATTGGGAATAAGGAGAGCTCGGCAGCCTGCAGGCAGCACTTGGCACCAAGCTTAGGTTGATTGTGTCTTTTTTAGGAGGTGGGTGTTCACTAAGCACACACATGACTGCCGTGAACATTTTAGTTCTAGATTCGTTCCCTTATAAACTAATAATTGTTTCTTTTAGAAAGAAGAAACCAGATTATAAAACATACCACAGTGGGATATTTCTGAAAGTCTGTGTCTGTCGTAGGGTATTGTCCTGAAAACAATATCCATCCTGTAAAGCCTGGCTAAAGATATATGTGAGACATTTCATGGACATTTGATCTGAGCATATCTGAGAACACAGTAGAACTGAACTAAGAAAAAACTCAACTGATACAGCAGAAAAGCCTGAAACAAATACTGAATTACTATCTAGGGTGCTTCTTAACCTATCCTAATAACTCCCCTGAAAGCAAATGAAGGTGTTCACCAGTTTGGTTTGGCAGACCCTAAGAACAGTGACAGTAATGGCCACCTAACTCTGGAGAACTCATTTTTGTATATTACTGCACTTTTGCCTTCCATGTTACAGAAAAGAAAGTTTAAAACAACTTAAAGTGAATTTCTACTTTATAAAGCTTGCTGAAGAATCATGTTTCTCAGAAACCACTGATTACACTCTCCCACTCCTGAGCTCATGTAGCCTCAGTAAAAATCCTGCCCTTTCACCCTGTTCAGCCTCAATATTTTTCACATTATAAATACTTTTAGAATTTTGCCAGTAACTTTTACATTTTCTGAAATGTCAGTAAGTAATGAAATTTACCCTCAACAGGCTTTAAAATAAACATTTGAGGGTAAATGAAGTTCTCAGCTGAAAGACACAATTTGAAGATTGGTTTTGCTGCTGAACATGTTCTTTCCCCTGTTGTTAATAAAGCAAACTGCAAAGGAGAATTTTATTTCTCTTACCATCTAGAGGCTTTCATTCCTATTACTCTTCTCTGTTTAAATGTTTTTGTTATGTGAATTACAGAGCATAAAAACATGGCACTAATAACTTCCAATATAACTAAATAACTAATAACTGGTTTGGCAACATTTAGCACTACTAATATATAGGAGAATTATTTAGTTATCTGCTTATCCTCTGAAGGGAAATTTACTGCTGTCATATACTTGAAATACTTGTCAATGTCATTGATGTATAATTTTCAAAAACATGCAGCTCTGTCGTTGTTCAACAAAGCAATTAAATGGGTGCTCAACTGAAAGAATATGTCTAAGTACTATGCTGCTTAAAATGTCTTTGGATCTGTGCTTGAGAACACACAAACTCATTGTGTCATGAGTGTGTTGTACCAGAAGAATAGCTGTGACAGGTGGCAAAGCTCAAAGCCTTAACCTCAGGGTGTAATTTTTTGAGTAGGTGGCACTTGAGTTTTAATAAAAGGCATTAGTTCAAAGAATTTTTATACTGAATCTAATCAGCCAAATAACCAACACCCACCAGAGTCACCAATATTCCCTCCAGAAAAACTTGAGGCAGGGTAAAAACTAGAAAAGCCTTAATCAGAAGAATTACTTGCCCAAAGGGGATGTTTTTTCCTTAACTTTCATTGGTGGCTCCATTTCTTCATCTGCATTTCACATCTTCATTTTGTGGAGGGTATCTTGAGAATTCTTTTATGCCTGAAAATGTCTGTCCTTTTGGTTTTCAAATCTTGCTCCACCCAGTGTAATGAAGCCCTAGGTTATTAAGTTTGGCTGGCTACTTAGAGAAGTAGAAAAGTAGTGCCTTTCCCTGGTTTTAAATATCTTGCAAGAGGCTTTACTGGCTGTGCCCTTACATTTGCCTGTGAAGAGCACTCCCTGTCCCTTGGTACGTGCAGTGAGGACTGGCATAGGACTGCCTTCTCTTATTCACCTCTACTCTGAATTAGCTTTTTACATTTTCTCATCAAATGAACTTTCATGCGTCTAAATTACACTTGTCTGCCTTTGGACTTATATTTTTATCTCAAGATTTCTTAAGAAATAACTATTGCTGGTACAGAGTTTTTCATATGACATGGTTCAAATGGAGGCCAAAGAATACAGAGGTATAAAAATACAGTCAAATGAATTTTCCCTTTCCATTTCTCCTGAATGAGTTCAGCAGTTTCTCTCTCTGGTTGATGGCAAGCATTGGAGACATGTTTGGACTGAGTTGTTCACTGGGATTTGCTGCCTTTTTCTTTCCTCCTGAACAGGACCATTTATGTAAGAATCTCTAAGTGTGGTCCAAATTATTCTTGTCCTGCATTTGTTGGCAGTTAATAGCATCTCCAAAACTTGCAACTTTAGCCCTTCAAATTCAGAGACTGGTGGTTCTTACATGAGAGGAGGCATGAATTGATGAATCTGTATTTTTTGTCATAAAAGGTAGTAATTCTTATACATAACGTTGTTTGTTTAGTAAACACCTTTTAGTAAATTACATGGAGTATTTCAGTGTCTCTTACTGAACTCAACTATTTTGGTACAAACCATAAAAAAGTTGAAAAAAATCTTTATTTTGTAGCACTTGGATGCCATAAGTTTTTCCTCTATAATTTTCTCTCAGCCTTGAACTCCTTAAGATCCCATAGTTCTCCATTCTATCAATCTTGGTTGCTATTTTGAGATAGCAGAATAAAATAACTACTGCCCCTACCGGAAGAACTTTTCAAACACCAGCTGTTTCCTACCTCAGCAATCCATCCCTGAGCACCACCAAATCATAACTTTATGATTACCATATAAGCACAGAAAGTTCACAATAAACCAGGTAAGACTGATGGATGCCAACATTTGTGCTACGTGTTCCAGTTCCCAGAACACCTGTCAGTATTTTCTGTTCTCCCATTCTTCTGCTATGGACTTTAACAACAAAGTAAGAAAAATTCAACTCCATTTTTCTTCAGAATACGATGTATTTTAGAAGGCTATGTATGCACTAGGAATTTGAGGAACACAAAATGGGCATGTATTTCTTCAAATCATTGCTTTTGATTAGTTCAGTCAGATAAATCTTGCATCACAATTTAAGTACTCTTGAAGAAAATGGCACCTGTTGTGTTTTTGTTAAAAAAAAAAGAAGTCTTGCCAAATTTAAGTGAAATCAGAAATGGAAAACCACAACTCACAAATTTTAGTAGCTATGACAGTATGCTTTTTCAAAAGACTCTTGTGGTTACTTCTTGTATGAATTAAATATTTCTTCTAGAATCATATATGTTACATTAAAAAAAAATCAAAAAATATCCCAAGGACTGGGAAAAAAATTATCATAAAAACCCATCTTGCAGAGCCCTGTTGTGCTAACTGCACTCACAGTGTGAGGAAGATAGAAAGATGATGAAAGACTCCAGGCAAACATGGCACATTTGGACAATTTAAAACAAAAGGCTTCCCCAAGTAACTGTTTTTTAAATCAAAGGTTTCTTGGTTAGTCCCCTCTGACGGCCATGGATGTGAGTCAGGAGAAGAAAACCTGGTCTTGCTAATGTGAATCAGGCAGCAAATTCTGCTCAATTTCCCTGGAAGTTTCTACAGAATAAATGGAATACACTCCATTTCATCCAGTTCGGAGTGTGTAAAGCTGAAATAATTTTTAGAGATCTTTGCACAAAAAATTCTCTGTTACTTAAAAGTCTTAAACCTGTCATTGAAAACACTTACCATTTCATCAGTGTTTATGGAGGTCCGGATGAGCATGGCCATGGAAATACCAGATTTTCGAGCTGCAAGTGTCTGTTTAAGGCAAATTCAAAAGAGTTACCAATTATACAAGTAACACCAGCTGTTGAATCTAATGGAAGGCAAATAGTACTTGATTATGCTACTGGATGTAAACAAAACTGTAGAAGAACAAAACCTTTTAGTTAATGTTTGCAGCTCACAATTTTTAGGGTTTCAGTACATAATGGAAGTACACTTTCCATCATCATTACTGTTTCTTTCAGCAGCGCTCAGCTGAACTGCCATTTCTAATACAAAACCTGTTATTCAGAGGTTTGTGACTCAGTATTTTTAAACCACAGGCTGTCACTGTTTTTCCACTTTGCCAACCAAATTAATGTGGTACAAGGATAGGCATCCTGCCCTAATTTGGAAGCTCACTGTGCCTGCAGCAACATGGGAGATCATTTTGCAGCAGTCTTATGGTTCAAGTTGTCAATCTGGATAATTTTTGTAACTCACTGAGCATTTTTAAATGGTGTGTATGTATACAAAATACTTCTTAAATAAAAAGACCTCAAGAAATCTTAAAATATTATTTTCCTTAAAGACAATATTAATTCAATAATATGGATAGCTATATGGAGAAATATGGTAATTTGAGACAGGAAAAGAAACCAGAACTCTGTGTCAATCTGTCCTCATTTGGCTACATGATGTTGTAACTATATTGACAGCTTCTGGTTCTGAAGAAAATGCACTTGGTTGTAGAGATGAACTCTTTTGCTTTAGTATGGTACATAGAAAGGGACTGAAAATAAAGTAATTTTAATATATAATAATCAAGAAAATTTTATATTCCTTATTGCAACACTTCAGAAATTTAAATGGGTTCTTGAGAATTAACTAGCAAGTAGAAAGATCAGAGAGGACCCTGGAGGAATGAGCTCTGTGTGTTTTACAAATAATATTTCAAATCTGAATATCACTTCTGCTATCAATAATCCTTTTGGCCTGACAGAAACAGATGAGATTTATTCCACTGTGCACAATATCAACCATAACACTGTTATATTACTGGACTGCACCTGCAGTGCTGTTTTCATTCCTGCTTTCTCTCATTCTAAATCATTCCAAGTGTTTGTACACTTCTGCCTTATCTCTGCTCTTCTGTCATCCACTATCTGCTTTGTCATGCTTTGCTGCCCTCACAGTCTAGCAGGGTGTGGATCAATTATACCACCCACTAACCATAAGTCTGTTGTTGCCTTTGTTGTGAGGTTACAGATTTTCACCTAACTGTGAAGTGGGTCTTTGTAGTCCATCATTACAAAACTATAACAGCAAAAGTTTAAATGATACTTTGTATGTGACATTCTTATTTTTGTGAAATGCATACTGGGCCAGAAGCAATTTAGGCTTACATCAGCAAAGGAACTGCATCATTAATCTCTGGATGAAGAGACAATTCCAATTTCTTCCAATTATATAATTTTAAACACTGGTATATTTGAAATGGATTTCTATTTATTTATTTATAAGACTGTTCAATTTTAATTTTAAATGTTCACTTTCCCTGATTCAATTTTCAATAAGTTTCTCTTGATAATAATTAAACTTCCAGACTGACACAGAATTATTAATCTTGTGAAACCAATTATAGGGTAAGAAATCACCCTTGGCTTAGTAGTATTCAATTTATCTCTCTCCTATTAAAAACAACCCTCCCTTTTTCTTTTTTTCTCTTTTAAACTCAGCAATTTACCAACTCTGTGCCATTAATTTGCTATCAGATTCTCCATTCTGTTATTATTAAGTAAATAATTCTGCTTACTTCTCTGTGACCATCATTTCATTCTAATTCTGTTAATGTGAGAAAAGATATGGGTGTGCTAGTCAGATTGACAAAGTCACAGGAAAGATTAAGCAGTGTGTGTGCTCTGTTTTTTCACACCTTTTGTGTCAAACTCCAATGCTACAAGAGCAAAACCAAAGTTAAAAATGGCAAGTAAAAATTCTTTTGGATCATTAAGAGGAAAAGAAACAACCTTCATAATCAGTAAAGTTTTGGGTTTTAAAACAATGTACTTTAAAAGCATCACCCTTTTGATCCCACTTGAAGCACAGGTTTTTTCTCAAAGTCTTGCCAAGTACCCATGTAGATTTACTTGCTGGCACTATACTAGTTCTATAGTTTTCATGTGTTTTACACTTAGGAAGGGATTTTACCCTTTTAGGTCTCAATTGCACAATCATAGCCACTCCAAGCAATAGAGCAATGTGAACAACTTGTCAGGACAGGAGCACAAAGGGCATAAAAACATTAACCTCAAATATAGGGCAGTCACTGCTGCTGTGTTCTGTCCTCTAGCAATACCAAAGAACATGAGCCAGCAGAACTGCAGTTTCATGCTATCACTGTAAGTCAATAAACCGATACTACTTCCTGTAAGGAAAAAAATGAGGAAGCAATTGTGACCCTGCCATGTGTCCTTCAAGCCCAGTTCTCCCAAGGGGTGCCCTTGGAATCATGAAACTTTACTATTTTGCTTCTTAATCAGAAATGTGTCTAAAATTATAGTACAGTGTCCTATATAAAATAACAAAACCTAAATGGACAAAGATAATTAGGCTGTTCTTAATAAAGTGTTTGTCATGTTGGAAGAAAGTGATATCTAGAGGGATTTGTGATAAACCAGTAGATTAACAGTCATATGGATTAAATTCACAGGGATTTTAGTGAAAAAAACCCCACAAGGATTATTTCCATTTATGTACCACTGTCAGAACAAACTACATCTACAAGAGAAAGCCCATAAAATGCTTCTGTTCTAAAACACTGAAGTTGGTGATAATTCAACAGCAGGAAGCACTGAACACATAGCAGTGTCACTTCTTAGGTATGGAATGAAATTAGGAGAAGTGAGCGTTTTGGAAAGAGAAAGGGGAAAAAGCTGCCAGGTTTATCTATGAGAAACAAGGTGACAGGTTATGAATATAACGAGAAAACTTCCTCCCCCGTTGCCTCTCTGTTTTCAAGTAGCAGCAAGTAAGAAAGGTAAGTGCAGCTCATCTGCTGGAACTTCCAGGAAGTCCAAAAGGTGAGAGCATCAAAAGACTATGGAGAGCAACAGGAACCTGCAGTGTTTCACCCCTCTCCTTTAACAGGACACAGAACTTGTTTATACTTGTCTCAAACTGATGTCCAGATACTACCCCATGTCTTCCCTTAGGTAAAAATCTGACCAGCGGAGCATAAAGACCTTAAGTACTGATAAATTATGAACATATGAAAAAAAAATTGTCAAAAACAAAATGTCTAGCAAAAACCCCAAACAATAAGCGAAGATGATAAAGCAGACCATTGTCTATTTAATTTTTAATTTGTTTTGCAACTCCTTAACACAGGATTTAAAATAAATTAGTCTCCTTTATGCTCAAGGCCTTCTAGATTACCTAATAACTTGTATCTACACTGTCTAATTTATTACCTCCAAATCTGCCTTAGCAGCTTAAGTAAATAAATTAATATAATTAGAAGTCGTTCTAGCAAAAACATTGAAAAATGGTAACTCTAAGTAAAGGCAAATTGGACTCACTACAATTACATGTTAAATGACAAAATGTGCTGAGTCAAAAAAAAAGAGAAGTCCTCTATCACAATTAAACAGGCAAGCTGTGTCTTTCACAGCTCAAATAACACAGAGGAACAACCAGGCTCATGTAACTGTTCATGATGGCTGGCTGTGCCATGCAATACTCATTCCTCTGGTTTAGAGATGGTTTCAGTTTTCTTGATCATCTTTTCATTTCTCCTTTAAAAAAAATCTACAGACTGCTATCAGCAGGAAAAATAAGTTGAAGACAAGCCATTTTTTATCACTTTACAAACGCTGATATTATTTTTAATGTGATGTAAAAGTTACCCACTAGAAGTGAATGTTACAAAAATTTCACTGTTTACAGAATTTAAAACCTGCCAATTTCAGGACTGCTTCTTTTTGAGCAACTACAGGTGTATCACTCTAGGGATCTCAACTTTATTAGTTTGGAAGACAGATTTGTACCATTTCTTGGGGTGCTGGGGTGAAGGGGGGAGGGTAGGAAGGAGGAGAAAATAATTTGAGATGAAGTAAGGTACTGAGGGAAATAACTTAGCCCTGTCCCATAATTTTTCTATTAAAAAGGTTGATGTCTAATCCTGAAATATTCAGCAGAACTGCAGTATTGAGCCCAGAAAACAGATTTAGAAAAAATGACAATTCAGCTCTGCTACACAATCATTATTGGACATAGCAGTAATATCATTTGCTTTTTCTTCATATCTGTACCACAGACACAAAAGTATGATCTGTCCAGTCTCAAAGATAATTATATTGTTATGATTTCCATCTAGTAGACTTTAAAAAGCCCTCACAAGTATACAAATACCTACTCTTTTATGATTTATTTACTAAAGGAATTCCAGCCTCTATAAATGTTTTTATTGTGGAGACACTTATAGAAAAAAGTTTCAGTGCATTATCATTTTAGCTGAAACAGGCAGCTGTTTCATCTGGTGTGTTCACTTCAACAGACTGCTTTACAACAGCAGCAGATTCACAAATTACTCCTGTGTTCTTATAATCAAACAATAAAGCAGTCTTGATTTATCAAAAGAAGAAATTTGCCTGATTACAGTGATTACACACTATAGAATCACCTTTAAATTGAATAAACACAAGAATTTTCCAGAGTCTTCATAACATTCAAAATAATGGCATTAACAGAAGCAAAGACAGTAAAATAGAACTACCTTTGGCTATGGCTGGGCAGATCACCACACCTACCTGGCCACTGTGAGTTAAAAACTTCTAACCTTCACTGTAATTACTGATATTTCTCTCTCTGGTTGTTCTCACCTCAGCTCAAGCTCTAACTTATCCAAAAGAGAATTTTTTTTTTTTTTTTTTTAAGCAGAAGTTACAGCAATTCCATCAGGAAGTGCACTGGACTCTTTTTCCTGGCTCCACAGTACACAGAGATCTGTTCATGCTCTCTGAATTGTTAATGCACTTGAACCATCACTTCTCCTTGCACTGTCTCTCTCCCTCCTGTACCAGATCAATTCTACCAGAAGTCTAATAATGACCCATGACTGCAGCAAGGAGAACTGCTCCTGCAGGTGGATTTTGACTGCCTTATCCTCTCTAATGACTGAATCTAAAATAAGCAGAGACTCCCAATGCATCAGCATACAAAAACTTTCCAGCAGTTGAGGAGGAGGAGAGTGTCCAAAGGAGGGCAATGTCATTGGTGAAGAGTCTGGAGGTGAAGCCGTGTGAGGAGCAGCTGAGGGCACTTGGTCTGTTCAGCCTGGAGGGGGCTGAGGGGAGACCTCACTGCAGGTACAGCCTCCTCGTGAGGGGAAGAGGAGCAGCAGGCACTGATCTCTGCTCTCTGCTGACAGTGACAGGACACAAGGGGATGCCCCGAAGCTGTGTCAGGGGAGGTTTAGGTTGGGTATCAGGGAAAGATTGTTCCCGCAAGGGTGGCTGGGCACTGGAACAGGTCGCCAGGACAGTGGTCACAGCGCCAGCCTGACAGAGTTCCAGAAGTGTTTGGACTCCCAGGCACAGGGTATAACTCTTGGGAATGGTCTTATGCAGGGCTGGGAGTTGGACCTGATGATCCTTGTGGGTCTCTTTCACCTCAACATATTCTGTGCTTCTGTGTTGGAAATTGGATTTCTCAAAATGTGGATTCATGGAAAACAAATGGGAGTCAGAGATATCATCTTAACAAAACATACAGGACTTTGATAAAAATTATACTGAGATACAATGCTGAAAGCATGAAAATAATGGAGTGAAACTGGAAGTGCAGAGGGACTAGGAAAATAAGGAAAAATATACCTGATTGATACAAGAGAATTTAAAAGTAGGGAACACTTTGAACTTCTCTTTCTCTAGGTGTCTAAGACTTTACAGTACCACAGGGGAAGCCTCACACTTGAGATCTAAACCTTGTGCTTGTATCATCAGAAAAGATATTTGGCATATACTGATAACTTTTTAACATAAACTTTTTCTAACAATTTTGGTATAGATAATGCAGAGAACACATTCACATAAGGCACCACTTCCTTTATGATTAAATTCTTGGTCATAAAATAATTTTTTAACATTCCAATAGAAGGTCATAATAAAACATGGCATTAATGGAATCTATAACAGTTACTATGATCATTTCAGAACATTTATAAATATAAAAATACTTACCATAGCCTTACAAATCCAGACAAGATAGGAAAGAAATTAAAAAGAATATTAATTTGTCAGATTTATTACACAACAAAGAAATTATATTTATTTTAGTCAGCATAGAAAGAGTCTAGCACTCATTTCTAACAATATTGTTTCTGTTCTTTTTTTTTTCAGAAACAGTCATAAGTAAGTATAAAAAGGGATCATTTACATTTATTTTGATGTCTTAATGTATTCTGAGCTATACCTTTCTGTAAGCACTTCCAACAATCAAGAATAAAGCAGAGTGCCATTAAAGTGTCATAGCAGGACAGGAGAATATACTCATTTAATACAACTAATAGTGGAGTGGCTGCTGTCAAAAAGATGGTTTAAATGAATGCAGGCTCTACTATGTTGTACAGTGTAACTTTTCATCAATTTCAGAAGGAATTCTACTCTAAAATTGTTGCTGTGCTTTCTCTTTTTGACTGCTCAGACAGTGTGGTGGATCACCACAGAATAACTGAACACAGAAACTGAGAAAATATTGAGCAATAATTGGCAAAGGCTGTTCTTTTAATGACATCAGTAGTAATCATTTACTTAGCCTAACACCCAATCACTTTACCATGAGAAATTGGTTTGGGGTCTCACGGTCATCAGAGACTAAATATGTGTTTTATTGAATTATGAATTCTGTACTACAGGAAAAGAAAAATAAAAATGTGAGTAGCACTTGAAATTCTTTGGAGCAGAGAGAATCTACTCAATAATAATATTTAGACTAGAAGTCAGAATAAATCTCAGAGGAACTGCCATTCTTTTCTACTTTGAAATTTCTTTTCTTAGTTATTCTTATTTACAATGACTGTTAAAAACTGAGAACCTCACCTTGTACCTAAAATATGCATAAATCTTTAAAATATTAATAGTGAAAAAGGGCTGCTTTTAAAAGGGAACTTTCTCTTTCAGTATCAAAATAAATCAAGAAACAGTATCCCAAACACTCAACAGCATCTTTGTGAAAATGAGTAGATTATTATTGCATGAAATGTACATTACTTGATTACACAAGTAATACCTAAATATCCAATGAGATATTCAGACTTATCTACTACATTACAACAACTGCCTCACTGACTTTTACTGCCCTCAATCCATTCTCTCAAGACTCCTTTTTTCCAAAACAATTGTTGCAAACTGCCATTCAGATGCACATTAATAATTACAAGAAAGACCTACACTACTGGCAAATGAATCAACAGTTTCAGAAGTTACTCACCACATCTCGAACAATGGGAAAAGATTTCTTTCTTCGCAGGTCTGGCATGCTGTCAATTCCATACAGTCCACGACTACTGAAGATAAAAAGGCGAAGGAGAAAATAAAAACATGGAGCTTACAAGACTATGCCCTTAATAACTGCTTATAATATCTCTAATTACAGTTTAAAATCAAAATTAGCAGTTATCAGCTAAAGCCAAGTGCTCCAATTGAAAAACCAGTGCGAGTGCTCTTGGTGCATTTTCTTCTGGCATTCATCCAAAGTAGAGTTTCTTTATACCACCTAAAACTTTTTACCACTGGTTTAGAAATTATACGAAGAGCTTTCCATCATAAGTTCCTGTATATCTGGTAGTTGAGATGCAGCTGACATCACATATTGAACATCATTGATGTGAATGAACATTGTTGTATTAAATTTGATACAAAGTTTGAAATATCTAGCTAAATACATAATCACATCTCAAATAACTCCATGTGACTGTGGAAAGCAGAACTTGTCACATTTTAAAATAATTCCATGGAGACCATCATTATTTTCTCTTGCCTGGTTTAAGCTTTTTCATTGAGCACATAATTAAACCCCAGTTAGATCTCAGATATAACTTGGAAACAACAACAAAGAGCAACTTGGAGTCACTTCAAAGAGTAAAAGGCTGCCACACCAACAGAGTTTAAAAGAATATATATTGATCTGGATAACAAATTGGCCTCATTCTCTTTGACTCTTCCAAACAATTAACACAGGTATCCTCCCTAACTTTCTCCACAGAGGGTTTTGGAAGATCGCTATATACCTTGTCAGTTCTAATTCAGAGATACTTGGAAATTCCCAGAGAAGGTGGGATATCAGATTTTTCAAGACCCAGCATTTTCCTTTCCATGGTCCTTTGTTTGGCACTGCCTCAAACACCCTTTTCAGTTATGTTTCTCTCTCTCTCTGTGTATAAAAACTACATTCACAACAGAGTTTATCATATGAAATCCCTAAATTTATTTATGCATGTTACAATTATTATGTAAAAAAAGATTTCACTAAAATTAGTTCAGAATTTTTCACTTCCTTCTGATGCGCCCACACCATTCTCTAAGAAAGGGAAAAGAATTCATAGTCTGTTTATGTGATTCCTTTATATTTTCACACAACCATTTTTCCATCCAGATTGCGATACTAGAATTTTTTTTCCAATAACATAAAGATCAAAGTAGACCCAAATTGCAGCTTCCAGACATACTTAGAAATCCAGCAAAAGTGTGATAGAAATAAAATAACATTTCTGAGGTTGTGAAAAGTAAATGTACAGAGACCAAGAAATAAACTCAAGGCTTTTTGCTACTCAGGAGCAGTTCCATCAGCAGTAAATAAAACTTATCGTGTATAAAGCATTCTTATGCTTACATAGAGGCAATATCTGTAAAAGGATTTCCATCTATTATTCTGCTCTATAACATAAAAATATGACTAAAATCTTACTAAACACCTTTTGCTCAACATTAAGAAATAATAGCATGGGAAAAACTTTCCATGTTCATGTAGGTGATTTATTGAATTCTCTACTCCCCTCCCTGCTTCCAATTTTAACCCAACAATAACTTGACATAAAAGATGATGAAGTGGAATCATAATAATTTGATGAAAGTTATCATTCAAGGCAAAAAAAACACAACCTGTCACATTGCCTATTTTTTGGTGCTTCTGGAAATATTCTGCCTAACAGTAATCTATTTGAATTTGTCAGAGAAAATAGAAAAATAAATTTGTTTTACCACAGAGAACATGCCACTGAAGGAAAGGAGTAATCATCTGCATGCAGCACCATCTGTGTATTGCTGGCGAATTTCAGAATGGATTAGGCCATGTGGTAAAATTATCAGTCTCTGATTCCTCATTAGGAAAGCAGTAAATTAATACGAGAGCAAGTCTCTGGAAAAAGTAAAACAGTACTACCCAGGATCCATACACATGATGAGAATTCCAGCTGAACTCCTTTCACGTTTTAAAAAGATGGAAATAATGAGCTCTAAAGTGTCTCATCTTCAAGAAAGTGAAGAAAAATAGAATGAAGATTATATGATGTGATACTGGTATGGAGGAACCAGGAAAGGTGGTGCTTCTGGCTTTTGACAGAGAAGTTGCATGAGAAGACCCGAAAAACCTGTCTTTGGTCTTTGCCTTTACTTTCTTGTAAAGGCTGTTCTCTCATTCTGTGCAACCAAGTGAAGATCATTACAGAGAATGGAGAGTTGCAGTCCCTGCTATGGGAGTAGCTGGGGCACGAGGTGGGTTCACAGCATTGTGCTGTGACAGAGAGGGAAGAGCAAGGCAGAAGAGAGTCAACTGGGGGAGTTTTGCATAGATGAAGCATGGTAATAGTGGTTGTGAGGGAAGCAATCTCCTCCCTCACTTCAAATGGCAACACCTTTTGGAGACAGTAAGAGGGAGGAGTCATAGCTAAATGCAGTGAGTTGCGCTGGCAGTAAAAAGACTGAGGGATCCCAGAAATTAGCATTAGTTTTTGCATGAAGGAGTAGAGTGGGAAGTGTGATTAAAACAGAGCCAGAAATGTCTTTGAAATGACAGCATTCTTTGCCTGAATGAGAAGTTAAATGAAAATTGCATAACTGTTTTTAGGGAGGCCTAGTGAAACATGGGCTTGAATAAAGATACTGTGGACAGCAAAGTGAGGTGAGGGACAGGTCTAAACTTTGTCAGCAAAAGAAGTAAGGTTTAATCTAAAAACATGAGTTATTATTGAACTACTGTCAGCCATTTGAAGTAGTCCTATGCAGTGGTTATAGGATGTCTACACAGCTTATTCTCCGAGGATTCAATATTTGAATTTATTCACCTGTGAATGAAAGAGAGGGCATGAAAAGAGCAGCTTCAGTCTATATAGTCCTTGTCAGTGGCAAAAGTTCTCTTTACACCTATGAGATTGCTTTTTGTGTGCAAACCACAAAAAATAGGAATTCCACATTACTTTTTAAAGGTCTAAAAAATTGTAATTAAGCAACTGGCTAGGGAAAGCAGTACATACAGCAAAACAGTATGGTCACATGCAGCTTCCTACAGGCACAGATACAATACTTGACTGTCAGTACCTGCATTCAGAGTCTGCTTACAAAATTCTGTCCTAAACTACACAATAACCAGGTGTTAACCTATTTCTCCTCTGGTTTACATTTGGTGACCAATCCTGCACAATGTCACATGTCCTCAGATTCTTACAGTAACTCTGAAGATTCTAGGAGCTGCAAAAGGCAAGACTACACCACTTTGAGGTATGACAAACTATTTGGAAACTATCTACACCACTAAAAAGCTGTAGATCACTCATAAATTTGTTTATGAGTTTAGCAATAGGTACAAATGTTACCCTAAATATACGTTCCACAGAAGCATGTGCATAATGTTAAGAAAACTATTGCCATAACTACCTTTTAGCAACACTCCCCTCCCCTCAAAGTAGGAATCTAAACAGGAAAAACTTCGTAGTGTCAATTGTATAGCATTTCAGACATAAAAGCAGAAGATGAATGATTAATTTAATCTCAACACCTTGTCTTTGTAATAAATTGTAATTATAGTAAAAGGTAATCACAGAGTGCACCAGCAAGAGGATAATACCCCTTTAAATCAGGTAACTAATATAACTGATAAATTTTACTAAAGGCTTTTATTTCATTACCTTTCTAGCCTGAATAATAACAAAGTATTCAAAGTAGGGACTAATCCCTAAAACTGGGTGCAAGGTAACTTCATTTGGAGACAACAAAACAAAATGTACAGGTTTCCACCACATTCGTTCTCAGCCACAGGAAGATCTTTTCCCGACTTTTTAATTTCAAGTACTAGAGTGCTGTTATTTCGCTAGAATTGCATTTACTATATATTTACCAGAATGAAAACAAAATCGAAGCTACAGCTTCAAAGGATGCTTATTTTATATGCAAAGAGGTTAAAAACCAAACAAACCAACCAACCCAAAAAACCACAAAAAACCCCCCTCTTATCTAACTGACCTCAGCATCTAAATTGTTTTATTAATTTCTCAAAAAATAAGGGATTAAAAAATTAAAAGAGGAAGATATACACAATGAAACAATCATCCTTTTAAAATAATGCAATTTCTTAAAACAAAATGCCGACAAAAATACTATAATGCTGTAAGACTAATTTGCAGATACAAATTACAAAATTCTCAGTTATATTTTTACTTACCCAGCAAATGCTTGGACTGCATAAAGCTTGGAAGCATCCAAGGAACTTGCACTTACTAACTGAGCCTTCAATAGAGATCAAAAAAAGTACAGTTACTTGGTTGCTTTTAGTAAGTTTTGGACAGAATTTAACTGCATCAAACATATAACACATATGAAAATGTTTAGCAGGGTCAGCTCCAGGCCAAAGCTCGACTAACTGTTCCTCTGGGAAACATTTTGGTGGCATTCAGCATTTAGTCACACACAGTGGAAGAACCCATGGGAAGGTAAGGTATTGCTTCCCAAATACTATTGCCCTTTAAATCCTATAATGAATGCAGGGTAGGTGATAATTAGAGGCAAAAATCAGATATCATGTTTGACAGTAGCAGACCCCTGTGTTGGCAATTATGGTAAGCACAACAGTGAGGGTTACCCTGTATATAAATGCAACACGTGTGCAATACAATCAAAGGAGAACAAAAGAGTGGAAAGCTGGGAAAAAAACCATGCAGATTTCACAACTAAAATGAAGGAACAAAACAGGTCAAATAAGTCACAAACGGACATCAACAAAATACATGATCCCTATAGCAAATAGGTGATTTTAAACCTTTTCATCCACAGAACCGCTATCTGAAAGAGAATTGGGAAGAAGGGGAATATAGGTTAGAAAAACCAGTCTCTGAAAAAAAACTGCATGCTATAAAATCTGTCAGTGTTTTAATCTGTTAATGTAGACCAGAAATCAAGTAACATCTGTGCTTAGCTGTATAATTGTGTCAAGATCATTGTCACTACATTTTAAACAAACAAAAAGATGTTCTTGGTAGATAAGAACCCCTCCCACTTATGAAGGACTGTGTGGATAGCATATAACTCACATACTATACCCCATCTCCAGGTGATTTTAAATTTTATTGCCCTTTGAAAATATTTTTAATAATAATGAATAAATATTTAATATGTAATATAGTTGAAGTGATCAAATAAATAATGTTCTATTTTCAAGGAAAAGAGAAGTATTTCTAAGGATATAAACACCACAATCCCCACCCCAAATCCTGAACTGTAACTATTCTAACCCCGCTACTCAAAAAATGACAGAATTTATTTCCCAAGTGCCAACAGAACAACAATTGCTAAAGTGTAAATTATTTCATATATATATATATCTGATTCTAAATTGCTTAATGCAAGAGCACAATGTAAAAATTTACAACCAGACAGATAATATTTGCTGACAGAAAAAGCTACCATTATCATATTGTCTTGTCACATTTGCACTTAAAGTACAGTGCATACATGAAACAGCATTGTTTTAATTGTCACCTTACTGAACTTTCCACTTCCCCAAAGGGAGTGCTCAAGGACCCTTTAAATAATTTGGATATTCTGGAGATGTTTGGAGATATCTCAGGTTACATACATTACAAAATAACAATTTACACCTTAAACACGTGCCACATTTAATTTTCAAACCAGTTTATATACAGGAAAAATCACATTCAAACACATAAATCCAAAATATACTGGCAACTGTAAAGCTGCACAGATACAGTAGTGACAATCAGGGAACTAAAAGGCTCTATTCTGCCACTAATTTTAGAGGCTGCCTACATGATCAAAGTATTTGACTGACTAGATTTATGAAAATGAGCTTACTCTTTAAATATTGTATTTTTAAAAATTTTATTTGTGAAATGTATTTGTCACACAACACCAGATAGTATTGGCTACTCTTTCAAGCATATAAAGAATATTTGGACAGCTCCAAAATTATTACAGCACTTCACAAGCAAGGTGAGAGCAGAGCCTGGAGGAAATAGGTGACTGTAAGGTGGGCTGGCCATGGAAACAGGATGGGGTGTGCTTTTATGAGGCCTAAAGAAAAGATGACTTAAAACCAGAGGGCTGGAGCAGCCACTGGACATCAATGAGAGGAAAGGCATGACAGCATGTACCAGGGCAGGATAGACAGAGGCATTAATTCTCGAACTTGGAAAAAAGGAAGAGCCCAAAATGTGAACAAAAATCTGGGGACTGAGGGAAGTTTTAAGCAAGACACTACTTGTAATTTAAGAAGCCTCAAAAAAATCTGTTCATGCAATCTGCAAGTTATTTCTAGAATATCTCAGATAAACAAAATTGGTAATATTGACACATAGAGACACAGAATAAATCTCAGTATTATTTATATGGAATGCATATAAATGCATAATAGTTTGCAGATACTTTGCTATCAGATGCCTAAAGGATCATATGAATTCTTCATTTAATTCACTTTTTTAAAAAGTTATACTAAAATTTGTTGAGACTTGTCTTCACATAAAAATGGAATTTTTCAGAACATGAGAGATAGAGATGCAAATTTTTTTTTACCTCTCTTTGTTTCTGCCAATTTCATCTAATTTCACTACTTTTCCTTTACTGGAACCTAATTTTGCCGAAATTTAGTGAGGAGAATGACAATTAAAATTAGGAAGGAGGAAAGGTATGCTTTTGGTTTAACTTGTTTTCTTTGCAGCCGCTACATATAAAGAAAAATGCACCCATCTAATGGTCTCTTTTCTCAATAGAAATTGCATGAAGCGGACAACTGACGCAAATTTCCCAAAAAAGAGATCTTAAGAACATCTCTTCTTTGTAACAAATGAGTGCATCTTCAGAGACAAAATTAGTTTGAAAACTTCATTGTTTACTGCTTCTTCTGAACTTATCATGAGTGAAATAATGTGAACTGTGGAAGTGTTCTCTGCATGTATGAGAGCACCAAATCAGGAAGTGTACAGAGACACCAAGCAATTCGCTTTAGTAGTCGTTAGGCTACCAGAATAGACAGCAACATGCCTTGATGTAGATAAGAAATGAACTGTGATTATGTAAGAGACCACGGAATGTATTTTCAAATCAGGGATTCAAAGCTAGACATCTCAGATTATACTGCTGAATGACAATGATTTACTTAAAAGAGCTTATCTTCATCTAACTCACTTCTGTCATCTGCACATTCAAAACACTAACCTAAAAAAGTAATGAGTGCACCTAGAAGCATATAGCTAACCCTTCTTACTTTAGTTAGTTTCTCCTTAATTTTTTATTTGAATGGAAAATTCACTACGTTATGAAATGCCAATAACAGCCTTCATATTGTGCTTCTATACCACAGGCCATTCTAGATAAGAGGAGGGTGTTTTTTACTAGGATTATAGGAAAAATCCTTTTGCTCCTTAACTGCTGCTATTTCAGCTCAGTGCAGTCCACATTGATATCTACAAACCTGTGTGGCAGAATGGTGAAGAGCAGGGTGGTCATCTATCTGCATACTACTGAGAATTATTTTTCATTGATGTCAAATATTGAAGGCAAAAGGAAAACGCTCGCAAGCCCTTTTTTATTTTTTAAGGCTGTCAATTTCATTGAATTAGATAAATAAGCAGGAAATTAGATAAAATTAGTCTTTAAGTTTCTTTTAATAAGTTCCAGGTATTAAAAAGCTGTATAATACTCAGCATAGCCACTAAATCTTGGCTTCTGTTGAAAGTGGTTTACATATGGGGATGACTGGGGAATGAAGTGAGAGGGACTTGTAATTTTTTCAGTACCCTCAAATAAGCCCCCTGGTCATTTTCTATCCACCTATCAGTTTAAATGTAGGCTAAGTAAAATTTCCAACAAGTATTTATTAATGTTGCATAATTAATATTCAAACTTGGTGTGCAAATTAACAGATCTTAGAGAAGTTTAACTTTACATTGTTATCAACTGTTTTCAGATCGTCATGGTCCAATTTATTAATTCTGTTAGCAATGTTGCCATCTGTATCTTCTCACACAAAACAGAAATGAATCATACAAGACAACCAGTCTCTATAACCAAATTTCTGAGGAAAAAAAAATCTATAAAGGATGCTGAAAAGGCACAGTCTTCCAACATGAAAGATATATTAGCACTGAAGATATGGAAGTCAAGGCAGACCTTTGCTTTTGTACCTTGTGGCACCATCAGAAATACACCTGGCTCTATCAGTCAGCAGAGGTATTTCTATCAAAGAGGTTCAGGTGATTCTGCCGCCCAGTCATAACACTCCTTCAAAAGTCTTGCGTCATGATTTCATCTCTGCACTTTTCAGAACATTGTCCCAATACACTGCTCGTCATTTAAAGACTGCAAAAATTCAGTTCTCCACTTCCTGCCACAGCACAAGAACTGTAACAAGGTTCTAAAAATCTAAACTGTTAGGAAACCCAAACAAAAAATCAAAATTAATAATTGATTTCCAACTCTTGTAAGTGTGCATTATTGCACAACACCAAATAGGAAAAAGAATTACAGTTCACTATTCTCTCAAAGTACCATTTCAATATTTAATTCTGCAAAATGGCTGCAAGAATGTCAAACTGACTGATAATTACGTTGTTCCTGGAAGCAAAACCTTCAGACAAAATACTTGCAGGAATTCGATAACAATACAGCTGTTCCATGAAAATAACATGTGTAAAGTCCCCACAGTCAGAAGTAGTTTGAAGTCTGAGGTGGACAATTTTAATTAGCATGTACTGCCAAGAAAGCGAAATAACAGATGAAAACCAGGTTTGAACAGACATTAAAGAAATAGATTGGAGTACACCCTGACACAAATTAAGCCATGCTAAAATAATAAATGCTGCACCCAGAAGCTATTATTGCCACTACAGAACAGAACATTACACTCTGTAGGCCCAGAGGACGTTGTATTGCTGAGGCTTATTCTAGGGAGATAGTGTATAACGCTTGAAAGATAATATTAAAGCTAGCACATCATAAGAGATGAGTGATGCTTGTCTGACAAAGAGAAGGTCAAACTTGAATAAAGCTTGGTTGACAGGAGAAATAGAAGAATTGCTGCTAGCACTTTACATAGCAGTGATGTAGAAAAATTACTAGCGGATACACGGAGAGTCAAAACAGGAGGTCAGTTTGGTGAAGATGAAAACTGCATTTGTGCCTCTATTAATAAAGTGGTCTGCAACTCTGAAACAAAAGGACATGCTTTAAAAGCATCTCTGGTGTTCAGAAATTGAGTCCCATTAGACTTCTAATGGCTTTGTGTTCTATTGTTTTTCAACAGCTAGTAGACACTTCTACCAAATTCTAGAACTTATCTCTAAAACAGTAAGTTATAGACTGTCAAGAGAAATATTTGGTTACAGAATGCGGTGAGCTCAAAAAACTACCATTCTCTTGAAGACTGGGCTCTCTTGACAATCTCTGGCTTGTTAGAGTGACAGTAGGAAGTAAAAATCAGCATGAATTTTAAGCACTCTCTTCTGACCCCAGAAAGCATGAAAATGATAAGGCATACATTATCCAAAAGGATGAAAAGGCATATTTTATGTGATAACGTACACCCAAGCAATTAATTACTAGCTGTGAAAACAAACAGATAGTTGATTGTTGCAAATCTTTCTGCATCACACAGCTCACAATGCCACAAAGCATTTGACTTGGACCACCATATCATGGTCTGAGTTGCAAGCTGAAGTCCAATTGCATTACTTCCAAAGAAATCCAAGCAAACAGCCCCTTGGCTAGACAACAAATATGAGAGTAGTTCCTCTGGACTCAAACAAACAAAAGCCTTGTTCCTTGGTTCCTCTTGCACTGAACATGAGGAGTGCACTGAGACATGCAAGCTAGTTTATCCTGACAGCAGAGACAGAAGTGACAGCAGGGCAGGGATGTTTGGTGGCAGCCTGGGACAGAGGGGTGAGCTGCTGTCCACCTTGGGCCACAAAGAACACGTGTGCAATAGCAAAGAGTGGATCAGAAGGTCAAAGCAGTTGGTGACAAAGATACAAGTGCTCACAGCAAAAATGTTTCAGGGGCATTTACTTCATACCATTTCTATTTTTGGCCCTGATGACTGAAAGCCCATTAGCTGCTGTGCACATCAGATGTTATCTTCAAGAGTAACAAATGGCTTGGTTCCATCAGTAAAACACATAGATCCCACTCAGCCATTCCAGTGATCAAACTGGATGTGGCAAATTGGGAAGACAAAGATTTGCTTCAAAAGTGTACCCCTCTTGTAAAATAAAATGTTAATGGTGGCACACCCATAGGTCATATAAATATACTACCGTTAAAGAGCAAGAATAACATGCACAGTTAAGATCAGGAACAAGGATGAGAACCTAGTGTCTGGGCAACAGTCACATATTTCACAGGGTATGATATTCACAGCTGCTGTTGGCACAAAGCTGTTTTTTCTCCTGTGGAATTAGTTCCTAAACCTTATCTCAGAAGTGGAAACAACTAAAACAGTCTGAAACACTTCAAACATTATCCTCAGAACCTCCAAACTAAAAGGCTAAAATTTTTGATAAGCTAAATTAATTCCAAGACTTACTGTAGTGAAAGAAAAAAATGAGTCAATGTAAAATTAAATACAAAATTAAAAAATGACATCAAGCTAATATCACCTACTGGGATAAGACAAAGATACCAGAT
The DNA here is from genome assembly GCA_013397395.1 of Sinosuthora webbiana. Lineage (NCBI taxonomy): Eukaryota > Metazoa > Chordata > Aves > Passeriformes > Sylviidae > Sinosuthora > Sinosuthora webbiana. The sequence goes on from VXBN01011497.1 coordinate 354,167, forward strand.
TTTTATGTACTGATAAGAAACTAGCTTAACAGATACCAGAGAAGAAAAATACTTGAAACAATATGATTAGCATTAAAACATTAAAAAATTGTTATTTACCGTTATCTTTTATGGCATAGGTAAACTCAAAATCAAATTACAGGGTTTTCTTGGCTCTGCTTGAAATAATAAGTTGGAATAATTATGCCTAAACACCAAAGACAGACACAAATGTTAAGAGGAATAGACTGGTACACTGGAATTCAAAGGATGACTTTTGGTACTGTTGGACTTTATTTGCTTGATAGGACATGCATAAATCCTTCTGAATTCCTCAATCCCTTTTTATAGTTAATAGAAAAAGGCATGTCTCCTCATACTTTATTTTCATGGTTTTTTAGAAAAAGAAAATTTCACCCAACATGCCTTTAAAAGTCTCTAAGGAAAATTCCACTGCTTTATGTTTTCAGTGTCCTCCTTGCCTTATGGATGCAGAGGAGCATCAGCTCCATCCTGTTAGTGCTAAATGAAACAGGAAGAGCTACAGGATAAGATTAAAAACTGCTTTAGTTTATACTCATCCATTTTATAAACATTCCTCTCTCCTGGTTTATTTTTACGTTCAGTAATAGTACACCCAGCACATCAGTCTGTCCTTATTCCATCTTGGTATACATGCAGCTGAAGGACAAGAATTCCTTTGGTGAGGCTACAGTTGCACTGGTGATACCCAGAGCTATACATAGTTTATGGGTCTGTGACAGCATTGACAAATCATTTGCTGCTGCTCCAATAATCTACTCCAGAGGAGCTACTCAAGTGTCACTCAGCAGATTGCTCTTTGCCACTACTTATTTAGTGAAAACAGATTACACTATTTCTGTGGTATTTTTTTCTAGCTAACTTGTATCCTTGTACTTTTGCACACCACATCCTTTGTCATAGCATCCAAGACATTTTTAAATGGCTCTGTCAGCAACACAACCATAAGTCTTGATTTTCAGATTTACTAAAACTTCTTATCTTGCAAGCTGTTTTAAGAATACTCTCAGCTCCTCAAGGAAACAATCCTCATGGTTAACAAAGTTCTGTCAGTATCAACAATAATTTTGCATCAGCAATAACTAGAGGGGCTTCAGGTATTTCCTTCTATTTAGAGTTCCTGAGAGACAACTGTCTAGGTGTTCCACTGATCACCTGGAAAATTCGCACAAGGAAATAGTCTGGTACCTGTCCCATGGAAGTAGTTAGAATTTCCCTTTGACAGCAAAACAGAGAATCTCTTACAGACCCTGCTGTAATATTCTTCTTCACCAATACACCAGAGGAAGACTTGAGCCTATTTATGAAGTCATGTTTTCCAAGTCATTACATTTTTTAAATGCATGTCTAGATATATCTTCAGCCTGATGCTTTAAGAAGATTCCTTTTACCCCAAAGCTGTATTCAAAAATGATGCAGTGTTATTTCTACTTCTAAAACACCATGATCTAAAGAAAATAATTAAATATTTTGGAAATAAAATGTTAAAATATTTTTGAATCTTGATGTTACAATATTGTGTTCATTTTCCCAGCAAACCATTATAAAAACCCTTTGGAATGGACACTCATGGTCAGCTTTCCTCTTAGCTCTAGCAGCTTTAAATCTGTTAAAGCTTAAAAAGAGCAGACAAACTTCATGAGTATTTACCAATCTACATTAATTCTAAAGTCAGTGCAAATAGTGTTAAATGCCCTCCTGTTTTCATAATGAGTATATTTCTTCATTTATGGAGGAAACTAGCAGTTTTAACAAATCACTTTTCTTAAAGATAGAAGTCATTCTCTAAACAGAAGAGGTTTGGGGTGGTCTGTTTTTTTGGGATTTCTTGGTTTGTCTGCTTGTTTTTATTAAACAGCCAGAATACAGATTTCTGCTAAACCTTACTGATTAAGGATGTTGGGGGGGTTTGTGGTTTGTTGTAGGGTTTTTTTGTTTGTTGTTGTTGGTTGGGTTTTTGGATTTGTTTGGGGTTTTGTCTGAGTTTGTTTGCCTGGTTAGATTACTTGGGTTTTATGCTTAAAGAATAGGTGTAGCTATTCTAGGAAGAGGCACCTGATAACAGTAGAATTTTTTGAATCTGATACTGTTATACAAATGTTGTTGTGACACACATTTCCCTGATGTAATGCACATTGATTTAGCAGGAGTTACTATGCTAAATTAAACTGTTGGTCTTCAATCTATCTGGTTACTATCCTGTTTACAAAGAGACCCAGTATTATATTCTAAGATTTTCTGATAAGAACAAATGCTGTAACTACAGAATTAAAACACAATAAGCCATAAGAACACTATTATGTTAATACGTATTAAATAGGTTTTTAAATAATTCTTTCACTCACTTAACTAGTGGAAAAAAAGTACAGACTGAGTGTGTAGCAAGCAACTGATAACAGAGCATCCTTTCACGAAGCCCCAACTTTACAGTAGGTGGTGAATGAAACTACTTGCTTTTTCTTCACAGACAAAAAGATGGATGTATCATCTTTATGACTAACTGATTAGATTTCCTGCCGTAATTTTTCAAAAGCAACCTTTCTACAAATAATCTGTTCATATCAAGCTAGACAGACTACCATTTTCTGTTTTAAGTCTCTGATACCCCTTTTCTCCATCAAAGGACAGAAGAGAAATAGGAAGGGATGGGTATAAAGACTTCTGCCTGACTCCCATGAAACTAGTGGCAAGAAAATAATGTATACACTCTCCTGTGCACAAAACAAGCATATGAAGCTGAGTCAGATCAATATACATTGGTTCATCAGCACCATCCTGATTTGATTCATGGAGTGGTTAATAATTCTTGAGAACACTATTTTACCTCCTGTAATATTAGTGGAGGATTTTTGGAGTGCACACATATACCTGTGAAAAAGGAATAGTGGCTAACCAGTTTGAGTGTAGGAATATCGTATTTCTACCCACATAATCTGAAAATGTATTTTGTCTCCTCCCATCCTGTACAATTACAGCTTCTTATTGCAT
>VXBN01011497.1:357224-418153 GCA_013397395.1 Sinosuthora webbiana
AAAAAGAGTTAAAGACATCCATAATTTTGTTTATCTGACAAAAAGACAGACACAAACATGGTGTTGAGAAAGAAAACCAAGACAGTTGAAAAAAACGGATTATTAAATTTCTGTGGTTCATTATCATTCCCACAATACAGCACCAAAAGAGATTTCTTAACTTGCAGTAATCTTGTTTCCTCAGTACCACATGTCTATTAAAATGTATAGCAAGAGTAATCATTTCTTCCCCAGCCTGCTCTACACAATACATCTGTTCCATTGTGATCATGTTCTGATGTAAACAGAGAAGGGAATCACACAGATCAAAACCCTCTGGAATCTGCCTTTTTACATTATTTACACATGAAGAACAGAGTAATAGATTAATCATCTGCTGTTGAAAAGTATTCTGTCCCCAAATCCATCTCTTTATAGATGATATATTAGGTGAATATATATTACTTCTTCTTAGACATTGCAGATGAACTGTATCAGCCACACAGAATACACAATCAGTCCTTATATTAATGAAGTAATTTATCACTCTTGTGAAAAAAAAAAAACCAAACAAAGCATAAATAAATGAGATGTGGGAAAAACAAACAAAACCTTGTATCACTAAATACTGTGGCTCCCATGTTTTGAAACAGAACAAAAAATCCTGGGGCTTGGTACTGCTGCTACCTTTAATTAATTATGAGAGTTTCAGTATTCTTTCCCAATGATGGAAAGACTAATTGCATTCATTCAGTCACATTTTTTTCCCCATCAGACTGTGCCTGAGATTAGAAAGATGCAAAAGGCCATTGGGCTGAGTGCAGGAGAAGCATCTCAAAGAGATCACATAAAAACGTTTCATTCACTACACTAAAGAAGGTGATGCTAAACTTCCAGGCAACCTAAAGTGTGGCCACAACTCAGCTTCAAGCTTTTTTAATCAGTCAAGGTACTTACCCCAAACAATTAAGAAATAAAATGGGATATATGCTTACTTTTCATTTATGTTCTGAAACAGTGGTCTTTCTTAAATCCCACCTCCCAATACAGTTAATGTAGATTGTGTCCAGAGGAACTCTTTAATATAAAAAAAACAATTTAACTTCTAACAGGCTTTTTATTTTTCCATTACAGTCACCACCAAAGACATGACCAAGGTAGGGTTTTATTTATCCTATTTCCATCTGAATGGCTATAAAATGACTGATTAATTTACTAAACAATACCACATCTATTCATTTTTATCTGGCCCACAGCACAGATCATTTCAAATCCAAATCCAAGACTCACATTCACGTAACAAAAGCAGTACAACACTATTAACTATAGCTGTCAGTTACAGGTAATCGTGCACCTATGCAAGTGTATTAAAAACAAACATGATGAAGGTAATATATAAGAAAAAAAAATCCAAGTACAGCAAGACAGGGTTATGTTAACTTCTAAAGCCTTTACTCTTTCAGAAAATACAGCTAAGGCAATTCCAGCCAACAGTTTTCATAAAAAGGCCAGAAAAGCTGTCCAAATTAGAAAATAAATACTTGTTTCAAAAAAGTCATGGTTTGAATAGGCAGAGTTAGAAATATGCATTGAAATAAGCTTAATTATTTTACTGGCAGCTTTTCTTAACATGGAACCAAATGACCATACGACCAGGGCAGTGAGGTAACTGGTTCCTTTGGTTTCAGATGTTAGCATAAACAAAGTAAGAGGGTATTTATACTCATCTCTAAGTTCTGTTCTTCAGCCAGACACCACAAAGTGAATTACAAATCCTTCCTATAAAACAATAGGAACACTCCCCTCCTCTGTTAAAGGGGCAAATCCAATCCCTGTTCCCTGTCCTCTTGAGTTGCCACTGCACCGATCTATAGAGCTAGATGAGTTCACCCATCTTGACATCATAAACAATCTACAGGTTACTCTGTGTCTGAAAATTTAGACCAAAGGCATTTTAAAATCTGAATGATTTTTAAAACCTGGCATATCAAATGATGACCAAGAACTTCAACAACTGGATCAAGAAGCTACTGATCACAAACTACAATTCATAGAAAGTGTCTATGTTATCATTGAAAGCAACTGAGAAGAGTGCATGCAACTGGAATCTTTTCCAGAGGCATAGTTTCATCAGGAAGAAAATCATGCTTATGCTAAGGCACCTGTAAAAGATAAGATAGGGATGGAATGGAAGAAGCCACTAGGGAAAAAGAAAGCTAGAAAATAACAAGTGCGGACTAGAACAATGAATAAAAGCATAGGTCATTCTCAATTACAGTGTACAAAGAAACAAACAACTGGGTAGCATTTCTTTGGTTTTTCTTCAAGCCATCAATCCCTCCATTAATATACATGCATTCACACAATGTCTGTATATCCTTACAGAACTTTAAATCTGAGGATTACTCATGTACTGCTCACGTCTCCTCTCATTCGTATAACCTAGTCATTCCAGTACGCCTCCAAAAACATTTTTTAATAAATAATACACAAGCAATCAGCCTGAAGTGTATTTTTCCCTCTAGCTAGTGACAGAAAATAGGTCTATCTTATGGGGTTCTTGTGCACTTACAAATTATTAATGTACCAAAGATTATTGACCTTACCTTATGCATTACTAGAAAGAAAATCATATAATTCTAAACCCTTCTTTTGTATTGAACTGGAGAACTAACACTACTGTATTATATGGTTCTATCTCTGCTTGGACAGGTTTTTGTCTAACACTCTTGCTTAGATGGAGGGACGAAACAATATATTGAAGAACAGATTATGTTTTGGCTATATAATGAAGATTAATTCAAAGGACTTGTTCTCTTTCTAGTACTTTTCCATCTAAAAGTAAGAAATCTGAAGTTGACTGTGAATCAGTTACAGGGCTAAGAGACTAAAAACACCACAAAAACATTCATAAAAGTCATGTAAACCCTAGTTATTAGTCACTTGCTCAAAAAGTTATTACCACTCCTGCAAATATTAAAATGGAGATTGAATACCTTAAACTACTATTTGCTTAAAAGATAAGCTAAGTATTCTCTGGACATGCCTAATTACACACATAAAGAAGAGAAGGCAGGTTGTCAAAAACGAGAAGTTACAAAATATGTTTTGGGAGTTCTGAAGAACTTCTTTAAGAACTGATTTACAAAATGTTTTTTTCCTAGACTATGTGCCATTCGAGTAATAAACAGGAATTGAGGGTGTTTTGTCTTAGCAGCCAAACTGACATTAAGAAGACATCCTTCTTCAAAGGTTGCATATGAAGTATTCAAAAATACAATGCCATATCACAGAACAGCTGAGGTTGGAAGGCAACTCTGGATGCCTTGTCTAAGAACCCTGCTCAAATCAGGCCACTCAGAGCAGGCTGCCCCGGACCTATGTCCACATGGATTTTGATTATCTCCAAGGACAGATGTCCCACCTGTGGGATTCATTATCTGTGGATAGACTGTCTGTAATATCCATTATCCAGCTCACTGAGAGTAAGCTGAAAGTAAAATAAAGGTTTTGCTCCAATAATACTACCTATAGTTTTAGAAGCAGAAATAGTTTTCAGGTAATATGTTCTTTGAGTAGACTACTCCAGCTAGAAAATATATTTTGAGTTTTAAATTCTGAAGAATTGTTAAGTGTTCCGCAGACATAAAGGTAAGAATATCATATTCATCCATTAGATATAAAAACATGAAAGACTGTAGGTATTGCTAATAGGTACTGCTATGTGTGCTACAGGATCTGAAGATCCATTTGTAACAAACCAGTTGGTGACTGCTGAAGCAGAATCCCTGACTGAAACATATATCCTCTCTCCTTGATGGCATGGAAAACACAGTGTGAAGAGGAAACAGAACTGCTACTCAAGAGTGAATGCAGACTGTTCTCAGAATAAACTGAGAAATAGTGTCTTGTAGCAGTTCATTTGTAAATTCCCCTTAACCTCCTGACACATTTCTTTTCTCCTTTATTTCCCTTGTCTTTTATAATACCTTATATTAATTTATTTTTGGAAATGTAAGTGGAGATCCTAGTATGACATCTGGTAAGCATGCAGACACTTTGCCCCATAGATTACACCCAATAACACATTTTCATAAACTGGTCAAACGGATTCTCTGTAAATATAAAAAATGTTTCAGCTATCCAGAAGAAAAAATGTCAATAGAGTAAGAGACTGAAAGAAGTCTTTCACCTGCTGGGTTAAAAGAACAATATACATTTACTTCCTAGAAAGGACTGCATGGGATGTAGCAAAGTTAGTTCTCATTTTCTAACAACCTGTTATCTACCAATGTACACAAACGCACAGACTTTAAATAGTAGAATCAATTTGGGTTTCAAAATTTGAGGTCTTCCTTGTGTGCTTTCTTTAATTAAGTCCTGAGACCATTATATTCCTATTGTACAATGACTAGGTAAAATGAATGTGGTTCCCTTCTTCCATGCCTCATAAAATCAGGAAAAAGTCATGAAGATCCTAGTTTTTGATAGATGTTTGCTCATATACATATCACCTACTATCTAATAGAGTACTGTAGAAAAACACCTGCAAAATACAAGTATACAATCGAGTGTCATTATTTAAATGTAAAATACTTTAAAGTAAACTCTACTACTATCGATATTTAATAGCTTTTGTAACTGACTTTCAAGTTGACTATATGTTTATTGTAAAAGTAGCTGTTCATGTAGAAAAGAAACACCATAGTAGCTCAAGCTCATTACTACTGAATACAATCTTTGGCTAAAGGCACAGTTTTTTATCTTTAAAACGAATGTCTCTGATGATTATTTTTCCAAGGCAGATAAAGGAAAGATTCAGTCAAGGTGACAATTACCATCTGGCTAGCTATAGCCATCATGATGCTCCCAATTAAATGCAGATGCAATATTATAATGAATTTTATTAGAATTACAGCTAGTGTTTACATTGAATATCACCATATTTGTATATTACTAGTATATTGCTTTTTCTATTACTATTAATTACTTTGTATATTATTAAAGCCATATATACGACTGTTTGCTTTGAAGTCTAATAATGCAAAAGATAAAAATAAAGAAAAAAATCAGTGTCAAACTCTCCTGTGAATTTAGTTCCTTACTAAAGGAACTTCTTCATATATGGATGCTACCATTTACACTCTTGTCTTTCTTCTACACCCTTCTCACCCCATTTTGGGGACTGACTACTTCTCTGAGAGCTTGTTGGGAGTATAAACAAGGACAGGATCAAATTAATAACAGACATAAAATCAGGTTAGACTTTCACTCTTTAAGTACATAACAAGTTATGGGTTGCATAGGGGGTAGAGAACACTGCCCAATAGGATGAATACAGAACAAACCATGCCTTGCAAACTGTTGAAGAAAGCAAGAGTGTAATGTCTGAACACTCTGTATGACTTCTAAAAATACATTTATAAAACTAGGAGAAAACCAAGAACAGGGTACTATTTAGTTATTTTTAAGACTTAAATCGTGTGAAATTTAATTTTCAAGTTACCGAAATTCAAAGAAATACATTTACTTGCAAGCATCTCTGACTAAACATATTCAGAAAACTGTTTCAAAACCAAACTTATAAAATTTAATCTTTTGATTTTTATGGAGTTATTTCACCCTCTAAACAAAACTAGACATAAGCAGAATTTTTGCTGCTGAATTCAATGGGAGCAAGAAAAGGTACTATACAAAAATCAATGCCCAAGTCTAATGAAAACAATGTTTTACTTAAAAGACAGCATTAAAACACTATTACCTCCAGCAAGGATCTTCTCCTCCAAATCATTCATTTGTTTCTTGTATGCTTTTAAAGCAGCTTCTTTAAATGATGGTCGTATTCTTTTTTTCTTTGGAATTTCAGTAACTTCAGTAATCATTTCTGGGACATTCTGATTTTCATCCTCCCTTATTTCTACTTCAGGAGCCATGTCATTTTCAACTTCTATTATCTCTTCACTGATCACACTGTCAAACTGTGTGTCATATTGCTCCTCTGGTAGCATTGCATATGGAGTTTCATACAAAGACTGGTCCAGTTCATACTCTTGGACCTGCTCACTAGTTTCACTACTATTAGTTCTATTTTCTAGTTTAGCAAGGACTTGTTCCATTACTTCTACATAGTCTGTTTCATTCTCACCAGACGGTTCAATTAGTTCATCCTCATACTCTGCTTTGTAGCAATAAGGCTCAGCATAAACATCAGAATCAAGTGTTGTACTTGATTCATTTGCAGTAGACTGAGATAATGTTCTAAACCTTCCCATAAAAGATGATCCACTGTCTTCATACCCACTTAAACTTTGTGTACTTTTATTCCAGACTACTTCTAAAGCTGACTTAGCGCGCTGAAGTGTAGATCCAAATTTAGGAAAGCTGAAAGTTTTATCAGAAAGATCTATGCTTAATCGGCTGTGCCATGATTTAGGGGCGGCTTCCTCTGAGTCGTCACTTGGTAGTTCACTTTGACTTCGGTACATCATAGGCAATCTGTTTTGATTCTGATAAGAGGAGATAGAATTTGTTTCTTGATAATCATCATATTGACCAGTCCACTGACTTTGTGTTTCACTGTCAAGGCCTGGACATGATGGAGAAGTACCATCTAGAGTGTAATCATAGCTTTCAGTGTCATACTGGAGATCAGAACTTTGGCCCTTTCCAAAATCTGTCTGTTGGTCTGAAGGGCTGCTCATATCGTACACAAAAACTTCCTGTGTGGATGAGTCTAAGCCCAAATCTGCCCCTTGTTCCAACTGATTCCAGTTTTTCCATGGGGAAAGATCATCCTGTAAAGAAAGCTGACTATCATCATAATGGTTTATGTCTCCAGATACACAGATTATTCCATTGCTTACTCCACTATCAACAGTTTCTATGTTCCCTGCTTCATTTTGTTCCGGATACTGTTGCATATCTTGGGCAAAAGTCTGTTCCTGGGAACTGCCATACCAGTTTAGAGAATCATCTTGCTTTCGCTGCCAAAGTTCTCGATCAGAGGAAGACAACAATGAACTGCCATTTGTTCTGCTAAAATACTGGTTTTCTGAAAAATCCTCAGAGTAAGACTGACACAATTTTGAGAAATCTGATTCTGAACGGCTAAGCTTTGGCGTTGCAAAGTCATTCTGTAAATGCCATAAAGGAGTCACATCTGAATAATAGGTCTTTGATTGTTTTTCAATAGTGTCAAATTCTGGCGACTGATTGTCATAACTTCTTCTGTGTGAAAAGGTGCTATTGTCAGCAGTTCTGTCAAGGTCTTTAGTGTTTGGGGACTCAGTAGTCCCCTTTGTAGTGCTTTTTATGTGAAGTGCTGATTTAGATATTTTTGCATAACTGTTCTTATTTATATCTGACTCCAAGTCTTTATCACTGTCAGGTGACTCCCAGTCATGCATTTTAGATTTTGTCTCCACGGTTAAAAGTTTCATATCCATGCTTTCATATGTCTGAGAAGAAGGCAGTCCTCTTTCCTTTTTATCTTTTATTTCATGGGAAAATATATCTGTAGAAATTCCGATGCCAGTTCCCTTAAGTTTATAAGACTTTTTTAAAATCAAGTCTCTCTGTTGTGATGACTCAAAGTAAACAAGAATGGGTCTTGGCTTTGCATTTGGACAGTCTCTTTGCTGCCCAAGCCTTTGGGCAAACTCAATTTTAATAGTGCTTTGTGCCTCTGAGAATCCCATTTTTTCCATTAATATTTTGTAAACTATGCTTTCAGCTTTTTCAAGCCGCTCTTCAGGCACATTTAGAAACCTAAGACTTGCTTTGTTTCCTGGATGGCCTATTTGCTTAATGTAGTCATGTATGTCCCGAGTTTCTCTTCTGGACTGTACAAATCCAGTTCGCAATTGTTCAATTTCATTTTGCACAACTTCTACACTACTAGAAATTTCATCAATTGATTGTTTCAGAGCATTAACATGCCCTCTTAATTCTGAGAGTTCTGTTTCTATTTGACTTATTCCCTGAAGCTCTTTAAAGATCATTTCCATAACATCGTGGGTTTGGCTAATACAACCTGTCGAACTAAAGCCAGGTTCAAGAGTATTTGATTTCTGGTGACGGCCAGTTCTGTCCAGAGATTTACTTCTTAACCCCCATGTTTTCCTCCATGAACTTAGCTCCGAGTCTGATGAGACACATTCTTGGCTCTTTTTCCATTTTCTCAGTTTTCGTAAGGCTCCCAGCTTCAGTGTGTGTAAAGTGCGTTCTCCATCTGAACTTCCATCAGAGGCTGCGAGGCTGCTCAAGCTTTTCCTGTTGCGTCTCACAGGCATTGTGTGGGATAAGTATTCAGTTTTCTTGCTATTAGTTTTTACTTCACTTAATGACTCAGAACATGAGCTATCATTTGAAGACAGGTCTGGAACTATATCTTCGTTATTAGTGTTTGCTACAAAAACATGCCTTTGCAGTCCATTGGCAATAGCAACTCTGTAACTGAAAGTTGGAGAAAGTGAAAATTCTCTATTGCTTTCCTCTTCTTCAGTTGATAAGTTGCGAGCAGATGGGCACTTGGCAATCTTTTTAACAGTGCTTTTTAGAGTATTTGAAAATTTTGGATTTTTTGTTTGTCCAATCTGAGTTAAGTCTTGTTCCTTTTTGCTCTGACAACTCTCTTTCCTTTTTGTACTATTTCCCGATTTCTTTGTAAACATTCCTTTGCAAATCTTATATATATAAGATGAGATCAGGCTCTTGAAGAGGGCAGAAACCATGGAGTGTAATTTATTTTAAGCTGTTTCCACAAAACACAATTTTTGATCCAGAGAAGTATTTGTATCTCCAAAAGGGTCATTGGCAAATGTTTCAATGGAGACTATAGCCATAAAAAACTACTGATGCTCTGGAATAATGTGACAGGAAAATAAAAAAAAATCACACATCTGCTTGTTTGAAACAAAATCCTGATGAGGTTTTGTATTTCTTGCAAAATCCCACTCTGTTGCACATGGCTTCTTGAAGTGTCTAAAAAGGAGGGAATGACATTACAATGGCTGTCAAGCAAACTTATCATTCAATAATACTGATGATGTTTTAACTAGGTTACAATGAAAACACAGACGATTCCCCATAATTGTCTGAATAGATTTTTTCATGAATAATTGAAGCTGAAAACAGTTCTAGGCAATATTGTTAATAACAATTAATAAACTATACTTATTTCCAGGTTTCTTCATCCAGTTTAATTCTCTGACTTTAACAGAGATATTAAGTTTAAATGTGCTCTGCTTTCTTTCAGAGTACTGACATTTCAATTTAGATTCACATGATATACGGCAGTGATCAAAAAACCTGACAGAGTAACAAATGGTTACTAGCTAGTAAAACAGAAGTAGAAAGTTCTCTTTTGCTTTGTCTTTTGGAATAAGGTAGGATTCAGGTACAAGTGAGTATTGTACCCATGAAGTGCTGTTCTGTCTTGAGATTGAATTATGTACGTGACTGTGGTTTGTGAAATAGTTGCTTTTGATACCAGACTAACATTCTATGATAAGCCAGGACTCAAACATGGGCTTATCTTCTTGGTTTCTCTTCTTTCGGAAGTAAAAGGAAAATAACTTATAGAACATAACAGAAAATAATGACCACTAATAGAAGTTCTCATCCAGGTTATTAAATTTGACATTTTTCTGATAACAGAATAAAAAAACCCCAAACGTACACAAAATATGGTTTACCAGTTGCAGGACATAAACTGGTGCCATTACAACAGGAAAGCTATTTGATCTAAAATATGTCTAAAAAGTTTCCATAAGGTATCTGGAAGTTTCTATTCCATAAAACAAAAGCTTGTACTTCACAGAAATGTAGTCAATACATTTTTAACATGTCAATGTATTCTTCTGTACAGTATATTATTCACCTCCCAGTTTCATAGCTGAGGAATGAAAGCAATGCAAGAAAAATCCATCAAAGAAATAGTTCTTAAAATGGCCGTTTTGGTTTCTAAAGCAGCTAAAAATTCTTTGGCAGGATAAGAAGTCTGTTTAGACACAGGGTATATGAAGGGTTAAAATCTGCTCTGTCATGTCTTAAGAGGAGTAGAGGATATGAACTGTCCTAGTCTGCAAACATCCTGGCTCTTTATGAAACATCATTTTCCACTGACACACCTCAAGATCTGGTCTTTGTATTACATAATTTGTCTTCATTGACCTTACTATTATACTCTATATATTTATTCATTACATATATACACATATTTAATGGTAAATAATAAACACTAACCTCTGATAAATACTGCAGCAGCAAAATGCACTGTGCTGCATAGAGCACAGGCAAAGCTGCTAAAAGCCTGGTTGGCTTCTGGAATCCTGAACAGAGGATGTAAACAGACTCATTTCTTTTCCAGTTATAACAAAATTGGGATGCAGAGCGAGTAGAAAAACAGAAAAAATTCTTCACTCTTCCCAAAGTGGCTATTTATTATTTTATAAAAAGGTGAAATATCTGTGGGACATGAATCACATTTTTAACACATATACATCAGCTTAGTCCTTGCCACCTCTTTTTCTTTTAGGCTTATGCCTAAAGCATCAAGAGTGAATTAAGAGCAAACAATATTTCGAAGCAAAAGAATGCTCAGTGAGACTGCATGCAATTTTCAAGGAATGCAAACGACATCTCTCAGAATATTGAGAAGTTTTCACTAGAGTTGAGGCTACCTTGTTTACACATATTATTAGTAGAGAAAGGAACCATCTTGGGACAGTTTTCAATGTCAAAGGCATGTTTCTGGATGTAGAAACACTTCTTAACCATTCAACTCTTACACTGAATGTTTGTAACCATTTACTGAACAAGATTTCAAGTGTGATTGCCTACCTCCTCTGCCCACATGGCCACAGATTTTTAAAGGCGCTCTTATATAAACTTCACTTACATGACTTGGACATTCTTCAAAGGCCTTCAAATCAAGAATGTATAAACAAGCCAGAAGGCTTGTTTCCTGTCTCAGTTTAAAAAGCATCGAGAAATAATGAAGTTCTCACTGGAATTTGGAACATTTCCATTCACTTTAAATAAGGTTTAGTGCTTCTCTGTGGAAGAACCTTGATTTCTTAAGCAAGCCATATACATATATATATATATATAGATGTGTGTGTTTGTTTTATCCAGTGTCTAATCAATGCCTTTTATCAGAGATAACTGAAAGTATTACAAATAGCAGAACATTCAGCACTGAATTTATTTAAACCCAGTTTCTGACAACGCCATAGAGAATTAAAAGATGTACTGTTACAAACACAGGGAGATCTGCTAAATGGAGCAGATTTATGTTCTCTCATGCGAGTTCTATTCCAACTCAGCTGTATTAGTCATATGATCTGTTAATCAGTTTACAGCCTACCATTGCTCTGTCAAAAACTCACTTTCTACATTAGTATGTCTACACATGGAATCAAGTTTGAGTCATTACAGGTCTCACTCATTTCTTTCTGTAAAGATTTGCATAAGTTGTTCTTAACATTTTAAATCAATGTAAGGTTAAAACTCCATAAGATAAGGAACAGTCTTTCAAGAAGCACATAGAACTAAGTCAATTATCTGAATGAGCTGCAAGTTGTCATTTGGAGAATTTCTTGCTTTATCCAGGTCCCCTGATTAACCATTATGATCTCACAGTTTTAATTCTCACTTTGCTTGTTTATTTAATGAAACCATTTTTATTATGTAGTTTGACATCACAGGGTTAACCCATCCTAAGCATAAGGAATTGTTGAAATGTTACAGCAGTGAGGTACGACTTTGTGCTAAATGGTAATAGAGAAGGAAACTGGAAAGTGTTATGGAGTCTGAGACTAGAACTAAAATAAATTCTTAATGGGGTCCTTGTATAAAGAAAAGAAAAACTGACACTTTCATCAACTTTTGACCCATAGCAAGTCTGAAAATAGTTTTGTTGATCAACTTGGATCATGAACTTGATGAACATGAGTTCATCATCAACTTGGATGGTGAACAGATAACGCGGACCAGTTTCAAGCATATTCAAGTGGATTTGTTGATAACAAAGCATTGTCAAAATAAAAATGTAAGTTGGAAGTATAATTTATAAAGGATCTTATTCCAAGTCTAAAACTAATGTGTCAGGTAGAAGGAGAGAGGAGTGGGCTGAGTTGAAAATGATAGCTTTTTAAATAATGCAAACAGAGTATTTTAGTTACATATCTGAACACCAGACCCCTATTTCAAAAAATTATTTTAAAAAATCCAGCCCTTTATTTTGATAAAAAAAGAAAAGTGAATCATCTTAAAAATATTATTTCAGTATTTAAATAGACTAGCTAGATCACTGTTCAGCTTCTATTCAGACCCTAGAAAATGAAGCTGCAGAGTAGGAGCTCTCTCCAGTAAGAGGTAGCTTTTTGGATGCAGACTGTCGTCTTATAAAGCAAGAACCAGGCAGAACCATAGCCTTGCTCAGCCTTCACACTACTAATCGACTACAGCGGGTCTGTGAGTATTGAAAGGGGGCAGGCAAGAAGATGAGACTGAAATGCAGTTTCTGTCTATAAAATACCCTAGGACAGTTCATGTTCACAACACCAAGATGGTAGGGGGAACCAAAGCAAAACCAAGAAGTCTTCATCTGCAGCAATACTACTCTGTATTACTGCCAAAATAGTCACCAGAGTCTATAGACAGAAACATATTTCTGTGATATGCAAAATACGCCATAGAAATTAACTAATCAATTAAACATAAAGAAAAAAAAGTGTAAACAGTCAACCCTGCATCTGCAGAAACTGAGGCCAAGAGAAGTCCTCTTACCATCAGGAACCAGTAACAAAATTCAGATATACAGATTTATTAATTATGACCTTTTACTAGTCTTATGCTTGCCTGGGAATAAGGTTACCTTGACATAAGTGTATCTTCCCTCAGCCCAGGTCTGCTGGGTGAAGCCTATGCTCCCTTCCTTTGACAAGCGTTACGGTGTACACTCCACATTGCTTCATTAATTTACTATAACAGGAGCATTATACTGACAATCATCTCAGATGACCTAATTCAGAAGAACTTAATTTAGAGCACTTATCTGCTCCTTTACATTCTTCCTAAATTCTCCTTGTACTCTTAACTACTGACATTTTTAATCTGTGTAATTTGTGAGTCTCTTAAGGTAAAATGACACTTACCCTAACACTGCATATACTATGTGGATGACCTGCCCGAAGACCCTGGAAAGGCAGGGACAAGAGCAATGAAGAGATCTGCTTTCTCTTTTGGGTAATTACTCTTTGTTCCAAGAATTCCTCAGGTTTCCACGGCAGGAGACTTCTGCTCTATCCCTTCAGCCCCTCCAACATTCACACAAAAGTGTGGAGTGCTATCAGCACTCTCACCCTTTGGCTAGGAAGCTGTTCCTATTGTCCTTCAAAATTATTTGGAAAGGTTACTATATCTGCTTATTTACCTGATGATATCTCTTTATGATTTCTGCTATTTATGCATATCTAACCACCCTAAAAACATGTTGCCTTCTCTATTTATGAGAACGTAAAAAGTAACCACCAAACTGCTGATTCAAACTCTAGTCTTAAGAGCCTACAATCTGCTTATTTTTTAACCCACAAGGCCTCCTGCTGTGTCCTGAGGAGGTTGCACATATATTCAAGGGGTACACTACAGAATCCAATCTAAAAATTTAACAATCATATTGCAAGACTGGTCATTCATAGCTGTTACATATCTCTTCTGTGAGCATACAACTTAACAGAGTTTAATGAAAACAAATGGAAACAGCACATGCTTAAACCTGGCTCATTGTGATTGAGAACATCTAACCCAGAAATCATATATAGAACTTTGTGCATCAGTGAATTAACTCAGTAGTTAAACAGTTGCAATTAAACTACTTTGTAATGTATAGAAGCACATTGCCTTTGGATTAGCTTAGAAGAAAATGTAAATTCCTAGCAAGCTAAGATGAGTAATTTTCCAGAGAGAAAAGTCATCTTCACTGCTTCCCTAATATTATGACCACTATGGAAAAAGAGAGTATTTTTTTTTCTTTGTTCAGTAGAAGATTTTTTTTTTTTTTTTTTGGTTTTCCCTCTATTGTTGAAGACAGACAAATTGAAGAAAACCCCACTATTTTACAATAATTTGCGGACTTTTTTAGTTATGCTATTCTCTACACCTTTGTATTTGTAATATTTTAATTTTTCTCTATGAAGTTTTGTTAAGACAGCAGAGGCTATTGCAATTCAATTGTTTATGAACTACTACTAAGATTGTTGAAGGCATTTGGAAAACTATTTCTTCAGAAACGAATCTATAGAGTGGTATTCACATTACAAACATGAAAACTTGTATTTTAAGCAACTGCTCTTAAAGGTCAATGGCCTTAACTAGACTAAAAACAAAGGAAGAGATGTGCCAAATACAGCAGATTAATAAGGAGATGTAAAAAGCTATAGAACATATTCTAAAGGTACAATGTGGCCCATCTGGAGAGCAGTAGATAATGTAGGCCAGTTGAATGTGCACAGAAGAAGAGATTGCAGGTGATTTGGAAAACAGCTTCCATATTATTTGACTAAACGTACTGACTCCTTTCTCTTTAATGTTTCTAGTTGTTTCCTTGACTTTTTCAACTAAAAAAAGAAAAAAAATACACTGTAGCATAAACAAGGTGGTAATAATGACATTTCCTCCCTCTTACAGCTGTACACATGATATATGCTGTTTTACATAAAAATTTGTTTTTAGTCAATATCCAGCTCAAAACCTGTTAAGATTGAGAGAATTTCACCGAATAGTTAATTTCTATTTAAATGCAGACTACAAAAGGAATGGAAAACATGAGGATGGAAAAGTTATTTGCTGACAATATGGAGATTACTGTATTACTAAGTCAGTACCAGACATGTTAGCTTACTTAGACTATTACCTGCTTGCTATTATGTCAGATTACTGTAAATAAAAGAGCTACTATATAATAATCAGAACTTACTCAGTGCCTATTAAAAATGAAAGTAACAACATACATTTTGACTTAATCTCAGTTCTGTCCCAAGTTTTGCCTGTGTTTGAATCGAGGGTCTTTTAAACATTACACCCTAAAACCTCAAGAGATTTATTTTACATTGAAGCATAACATATATGCAGAGACTGTATTTACAGTATACTGAGTATATTCAAAGTTTCTTTTAATACTAACATTTCAAAAATTTCAGAAATTTTTCAGGATAGTAATTCCATCAGAAAATATAATTAAACAAACAAAAAAAACCCTCCCCCTCCATTTCCTTTCAGGTAAGAATTTTAATCCTCCAACTATACTGCCCTGAGCCTTAGATTGGGCAACGCATTGCCCTGAATTAGATCTCTCTAGAGTTTACCATCAACTCTGTGACCACGTGTGCACTACATCCCCTACAGCTTGGATTTTTTCCATTCTTTAGGGTTTGGGGGAATTTTTTTTTAACTACATACAAAAGTTCCTAGTGAAATGTTTACAGTAAGAGAACAATTTTATATGGGCAAAGTAAGCCCTCTGGATTCCATTCCTTTGCACACAGAGCTTACATATTTTCTAAAATCTAGTGAACTAATAGTTACATCAAACTTTTAGAAAAAAAATTATAAAAAGGAAAGTTTTTGATAAAGTGGTCTTTCATTTGATAAATGGTAGCAATCATCTGTGATATTTGCATTTGAAAAATACCACAAGCACAGATGACTACAAGTACTGTTGACAACAATATACACTTGGATGAGTAGGCACACACAGATAGAAACCATGCTTAACACCTGAAATAACATTCATTGGTAAGGATCTAGATATTAAACATGTTTCTAAATTTGCTGCAAAAACTTTATTAAATCAAATCCCTCTACTGTCTTTGCTTCGATATACTGACAACTGTGATACTCAGATTTGTACCTGAAAGCAAGAACCTCTGCTACCAACCTAAGTGAATGACACAAATGAGAAGAACAAAACCAGTGTAACAACCTTCTTAGCTGCCAAAGAATTTTTATGCTTCAGAGCTTCAGAACTGTAATGGTCTCACAAGACAGAAGCTATTACGCTACATTCTTCCTGGATTTTCACAACACTACAGTTAAAGGAAAATTTTGAATTTTCAGTCCTCATTGATGCTTTAGTGAATTGGGAGATATTCTGAGTATTCTCCTACTGTGCAATACTCTGGAATACCAGTACTATACCTTAGATTTCCTAAATGTTTTCACAGCAATATATAGTCATTATGGTAATGTGCTGACATCACTGCAGGATCAAGCAAATGGTATAGTGACAGAAACCCTTTATACAACTCTCCAAGTTGTGTATATTCCCCTGAAAGAACCGTCATTTATCTTGCATCATGGCTTTTTTCTTTGAGATGACAGCTGACCTTAATTCATAATCATAATTTCTATCACTATATCCCTTAGAAAAGGAATTTGTGATGAATGAAACATGCTTTAAACCTTAAATTCTACTTTTCATTCTACTTAATGCTTTTAGACTTAACAGCAATCTCTTGCTGCTTTTCTCACTATGTTGATTTAGATGATAAGATTTAGCACGGACTTTTAGAATATTTGTATGTGTCAAGTAATCTTACATTTTCAATTGCCAGATCACAGTTGTGTATTACACTAATGAAAGGCATCTGTTTTATATAATCACCAACAGGAAACAATTATAGTGTCACCCTCTCTCTGAAAAATAGCCACAACTTTACAGACAGTTTATTTTCACATCAGAAAGTAATTGACGTTACACCAAAGAATGTTTTTAGGCATAAGAGTTCCTGTCAGCTGGGGGTTAACAACAGTATTAAGATGCTGGCACTAATATTAAACCTTTTTGGATCAACATGTTACAAAAAAAAATCATACTTCTAACTAGGCTGCATTTCTAATTTCAATGCAACAGAATGTTTTATGATATTTCAAGACTAATGAACAATCAAATAAGCATTAAGTGCTTTAATACATTATTACTAGACATTATAAGACAACTATCAGTGTCCTTAGTTTAAGGGCACATAGCTTTGTGTTCTATTTCACTTATTACATGTCAGCTGAAAGAAAATATCAATAAGAAAGTGCAAAAGGAGCCAGGTGACTAAAGAAAGGTGAGGGCTAAAGAATACAGTTATATTTTTATTTCTACATAATTCTTCCTCTTAAAGCAAAATGAACCATCAGTCTCATAGTAAGAAATTAGTTTCAGCTACTATTGGCCTCTGAAATTGCAGAAGAAAAAATACTAATGTTATCTTCTTGAACCTAAAATGATGGACAAAAATGTATCCAATAGTTATGGCGTTTTTTTAGGTTGTGGCTTGGAGGAGGTACATAATAGAGGGTATTCTAAGACACAGATCTAGCTGTGGAACAGAATCAAGCATGTAGTCTAAGCAAGCTGCCTCTTCAAAAGAAAGCTGCAGGGTGTTCATCTTGGAAATTAATCAAGACCCAGAAATACATAAGCATCCGTAAAGCTCAATTTATTACTAATCCTATCACAAATTGAGAGAAAGATACTGACATAAACAAGCAAAACATAATATATTTTCACCGTGTATTCATATAAGTAGTTTGTTTATATTTACTATCAATTTAAACATACCAACTCATTGAAAAATCCAACACCATACTGTCTAACTCAACTTATACTGTGAAGTTACCAACCTTACAAAATAACCTCCCCCAGTTTTTAATGAAGTGTTAATTCCAGAAGCCCAGATAGTTTCATCAACATTATAGCATTAGAAAGCAAATCAGTTACAAGTCAATGCATTGCATTAGCAAGAACAGCGGGAGGTACATTCAGAATGAAAATAAGCAAAGGAAACAAAGGAAACAGAAAACTGTATGTAGACTAGACAGAAATAAAAAGATCATACATACCTGGATTAAATTCTTCTTAAAAATAAAATACAAATTACATACCACCATCTTTATATTATTTTCCATTTATGCAGAAACACTGTACACAAATCCATTACTACATTGCCGTTCTTCCTTCAGCCTTAAATGATACAACATGAGACTGCTTCCCAGTGATTCAAGTCAAGTGCAGTCAGGCATGCTGCTAGTCTGCAACGGTATCTGTTCTAAATTCCACGGTATTCCCTAGGCAGCATTAAATGGGGATTTTTTTCCTCCCTCTCCCATTTTTTTTTCCCCCTCCTACAACTTGTGCTAACAGCTAAGAGTAATCGTGATGTTAGCTACTAATTCATTCTGCAGCTCAGGGTTGTTTCTCCTCTGTAATAGCAGAGGAGGACTCGGTGTCCTACTCCGGTTCAAAAACAACATCAACACGAGAGAACAGTAATCATCCTGGTGCTTTATGTGCCGGGAACTTCCCCCGCTGCTGTTTTCTCCTGCCACTGCTCCCGAATGCAGCACCCGCTGCAATAGGCACAGCCCTCCTGCGTGGCAGGCAGCCCCTCTGCTCGCAGAGCCACTCACAGGAACAACACATGCAGTGCGTCGGGGGAGCTGCCAGGTGCGCATCCGTGCCCGCAAGGAGAACAGCGGGAGATAGGATCTCTTGCTTGGCAGGGCCGTGTTCCATCCTAACCTTTTATTTATCAGTCTGACATGATCCAGAGAAACGACTGTGTAGCTACTTCTCACAGCAGCGCCTTCATCAACAGCTGATAATTTTTTGTAATGAATCTGCTACATATCCTTCATAACTACTATCATTCCATTATGATTTAAGGGTGCTCCACATAATAAGAAATGTATCACTCACTTTCCAGGAAAAGCACTTATATGTCCCCAGTTAATTCCTAGGCAGTAGGACTCAGTCATTTATTTACTGCAATTCAAATAGCAGAATAGATTACTACTGTGCATGCAGTCAGTAAATTATCCTGCCCAGAATACATCAGGTGTTTTTTTTCAAATGTTAACAGGTTTAGTAGTGAAAGGCCACACACAGCCTTACATGTATTGAAAATATATTTAAAACTGACACATGAAGAACTACAGAAATGCATCCAGAAGGAGCCTGTATAAAACCATTCTACAAAGTGTACACACAACCGAAGCGTAAATAATTCACAAAATGTGTACAGGCATAAACCCACAGGTATGTGATTATCCTCTTTAATCTTGGGAGACAGCATTACTGGAACGCCATAGTTAATATTCAAGTATGTATCTTTTCCATATGAAATTAAGCCCTCAAACTTTGGATAGTCTGTAAGAACTGACATTTGTAACAGAGAAGCTTGCAATTCAGTTACTTTCTTCAAATGATGCCTTGAGTAAAAGGCACCACTTAAGAGTGTTTAACAATTTCTCGTAATACTTAAAACTTCTTGGCTGTAGCTTTCACTTTCTGCAATCCTTGCACTGCTGTTAGTATAGTCCTCCTGGGACACTGTTTTATGTACAACTTATAAACAGAAAAGTTCTAGAATCAGATCTCTTACATACAGTTGTAAATTAATATTTTGGATTTTGCATATCATTATAAAAATAATTAGGGACCATTATATTTATTATGTCTTTCTGGCATAAATGTAACCTATAAACAGCCCATTAATTAGATTTATAGTTAAGAACCAGATGAATGAATGCTTGATTATTCAAATCTTATTGTAGTTATTAGCCTGCAGCCATTACTTAATATTCTATCTAAACTGAATCAAACATTCCTTAAAAAAGCCATATTGCATGCCAACAAAATATACAATAAAACTTTCTTGTAAGTGCACAAAGCCTCTCAAAGTCAACAGGACTGCTCATGTAAGGATGAAAAAAGGAAAAACCAGGCAGCCTGGTCAAGCATGCCCACCCATAGTAATCACACACTAAGAAATAAGTATCAGCTTCAGCCAGCTTCAACAAATGGCCTTAAGACTACAGACCAGTAAAACCAGTAAATATTGGAAAAATATAAGGTTTTATCATTTAATAAAAAAATGTGTTTGCCAATAACATTAACTCAGAATGCTTAGATTAATGTTGCCATCTTCAAGGAAGTTCTTAAGTGTTGACCCTGTTTATACTCATCTATTGTGTTACCATATGTTGAATTTTTCAGCTGAAAGCTCAACTTATTCAAGTTATTTGATAATCTATCATAAGTAGGACATTTTACTCTACCATGTGCATTATTCAGTTGATATTTCAGAAGGAAATAAAAAAGCAAACAACAATCCAAAGACCTTCAGAACCCATTACGGCTTATCTTCCCTGGAGTTAAAATTCTGTGTAGAACTTCTCCAAGCCAGAGATACGGTGACCTTGCTTGTAATGCAAAGAATTAAGAATGAAATTTCACATATTTATATGTACTAATTACTTACAAGTGAAGTTACCCAAATTCATAACAAAGTTATGTTGTAGCTCTGTTCACACATTTATCACATAGATAAGATATTGTTGACTTTCTAGAGTAAGTCCATGAGCAGATGTTTCTCTACTTCAGCTGTAGCGTAGCTGAAGTTCTCACAGTTCTGGAAGCCCGGATCATTGTAAGTGAGTGACTAGAAACTGCTGTGCATCTTGAGAAAACATCCACATGAGTTTTTGAAAAACCATAACAACGGAGCAATTTGCGTGCGTGGGCCCTACACATTGTAGTGGTTACTTGGCAGTAAACTGACATGCTGATGAAGTTGGCCTTGGAGAACTCTCAGGGTTCACACTGATTTACTCTCTTTCCCAAACAGAGCATTAAAGAAGTAACTGCCACACATAGAAGAAAGAGAAGAAATACATGTATTTACATGTACATATACAATATGTATGGAGTTGTTTGTTGTAACTGTAGCTTAGAGGAGAAAAGCAATGAAAATCCACCCAAAGAAAACACTATCAAACCCCAAACCACACCCCAAACAAAAAGCCTAAACCCCAATGGGCAGGCATAAGCCTTCAGGGAGAAAACGGCTATTCTTTGTGCCTTTTCCAGGATTACACGACCATGACTTTCAGACATGATTCTTTGCATTCTTATAAATAAACGTCTGTCCACTGAAAATATTTCAGTAATTTCCATCCATAATATTTTGTGTAATAAACCCAGCATTATACAATCTATACATATTTTAGATGTTATTTGACTATTTCTACTGTGTAATACTTATATTGAAATAGCGATAGCAGCAAAGTGATAGAACGACTTTGAAGTAATTTGTATTTCATGATGGATTTCAGCCTGAAAGCTGGAAAAGCTGCCACCTAAGTAAGCTTTCTCCCGCACATCATTTCCCCAGTTTGCTTAAGCGATGGCTATTTCTCCCCGTTCATCACAGAAGGGCAGTAAGTGTCAATTGTGAAATCCAATCAGTCAATTAGGAAGGTTCTCCCGGGACAGCTCCGGGTCCCGGCCGTGCCCAAAGCAGCGCAGCCGCTCCCCGCGCGCCCCCTGCCGGCAGCCCCGAGCGCGGCCGCTCCCCGCGCGGCCCGGGAGGCGCGCACGGGTCCGACAGGCGCTCTCATCCATGAAGGATTCTCTTTGCTCTGCTCTGAGTTTCTTTACCGTGAAGCTCAATGTTTCCTTCTAAAAAAGAAGCGCTTTCAATAAGTGGGAAAAGAGAAAAATAACTGCTCTTGTATTTCATAATGCACCTGTGAACTGCTGGTTAAAATTTTACTTCAGATGACTGTGAAAAAACCTTTGGAGATTCTGAAGTTAAGGTGGCTAAAGCTACTTCTTATACCCACATTAAAACTTTTCCAGACTTTTTTTTAAACCAAGTGCCAAGTTTATAAAAATATGCAGTTTGAATTCTATTAAGGGAAATAAAATCACATTTAAGGTTTTTTTAATAGCAAGTAAAGGAACAGGCAACCAATGTAAAAACACAATTGTTTCTTGCCAGCTGCAATTTAATCAAAATTTGCCCCCCTGATTTCAGACAGGATCAGGGCAACAGGATCATAGTTGAAAAGCAAATACGGGGGAAAAAGCCCAACCACAACTGAAGAACAAATCAAGAAACACTTTTTTTTTTTTTNTTTTTTTTTTTTAAACCTGGGAGGGAATAAGTGAACTTTCTTCCCATTCAGATTTATCAAGAACGTAAAGAAATGTAACATATTTGAAGTGGTAACTTGAGAACAATATATGTTACTTCTGAAATTTAATTCCCCATTGTGTTCTTTCCTTATAACTACTTTGCTCATCGTTACTTTCAAGAAACATGTTCATTCTAGAAACTGTTTTAGATCTTTTGTCTAAGAAAGTAGAATCCTCACTAAAACACTTTTTTTAAATGAAGAATCTGACTCAGTTGCCACTTTTCATGTGGGGAACTGGTTTTAGGTTGCCTTTATCTTAAGCCTCAAGTTTTCTAGCTCTTACCCTGTGGCTCTCTGTGCCATCCCAGTGGGGGAGAATACATGAGTAGTAGCTCTGTGGGGTTTAGTTACTAGCTGGGGTTAAACCACAATAACAGGGTAAAGCTCATTGAAACAGAAGTGACAGAGTGGTAGAGTTACAGCATCTCCATTCAATACAACTCTCAGCCATATTCTTAAATTCAAGTATGTATTTAACAGTGCTACTAAAGGTGCTAATTAAGAGCCATCTCAATATTTGTCAAAAATGGCAGCAGCATAAGAAGATTTAGAGAAAGAGCTCACCACCAAACTTGAAAAAAATAATTATTTGGTAGTGAATTAAAATATTCAACCCTGTCAATCTGAAAATAGGTAAAGAGAGTAGATCACAAGAAAGATCCATAGTGATGAAGCAGAAACTCTAAAGCAGATGCTGCAAGGATTTGAGAAAATGAGTGATTGCAGCAATTGTGAAGTTACATCTTTTATAATAAATCTGGGAGCACGGTAATTTATTCTCCTGGATCTTTTTTCCCCTAGGCCTTCTCCCTCTAGCTACTGCTTAGATTCCATCAATATAATTAATTAGCTTTTCAGTGTATGACCTGTCATTCTTTGTGCTAAGATTCAGAGTTCATCAGAGCTCCATTCTTGGCTGCTCTCAGCTCTCTCCCCTATCCTCGATCTCCCACTGAAATGATTGCTGGTTATCTGAGTATTTCTCTCTCCTCACCCTAGGGTTTCTTTCCCTTTCTTGCACTGTGAGAGGTTCTCTGCCAATCCTTATAACTAACAACCCCAATTCTCTCTCTAATGTGATGGTTTCTTGCCTTCACAATCTTCTTTATCATCACTGCATTCCAAAAGGCAGCTTTTGCCTCCACGGAATGGTACCCATAAAGAACAGCCCAGCTGATTCATACTAACTGGCTTATTTTTCCTAGTTTATGTGAAACATCCATTATCCCTTGTAAACTTTCTCTGATGAGAAGCCTGTTGAGTTTCAGTCTTCTGAAGCATTTTTTAAAGCATTGCCTCAAATGCTCACAAAACACTCTATAATTCAATTACAAATATGCACCAGGAGATATATAATTCTGTAACACACCGAATTAGCCACAGGTTATCAATGAAACCAATAATAAATAATTTAACATCAGTCCAAAAACAACCTGAAAAATGCTAAAACATGGGTACTTAAAACAGCAGGAAGAGAAAAAATGTTTTGATAGTGCCCTTTTGAACTCCGAAGCAAAGAAGAGAACTGAAGTTTAATTGTGGGAGAGAGCAGGTTACATTCCTGTTTGTTGATTTTCTATAACAAAAAAACAAACATATTTTCTAAAACAAAAGCTTAGATTTTTCACCCTCTATTGTGAATCATATCTCACTTTTTCAAGAGAAAAGTAGTGATAATTCTTTTTCTGACCTTGCCTGACAGAACCCTCAAATAAGATACAGCATCTCATAAAGATTTCTCCCAGGGTCCATAACTCTTAATACCTTCAATTAATTAAAGAAACCAATTTTAAACTTTCACATTGATTTAAGGCAGGGAGTAAATCACAGAATATCTGAACTCACAACACCATAGGAAGATTTAAGTTAAAGTAAGTCTTCAAGTAAGTTAACTGTAACTCTGTTCAGACAGAGAAAAAAGATATCTCCATTTTATTTCCTTCACGATTATGCCAAATTTCAAAACATTTTCTCCCTGAGGAACTTTCAAAGGACATCATTCCAGAGGAGAAAAAAGTTTACCTGAAATTTTAGGAAATAGAAGAAATAAAACCAATTTGTTCAAAATTGGTGTGTAACACGATCTTGAACTTATGCCTTTATCAGTGTATCTCTTTTTGTCAAAATAAACTTTCTAAACATCACTTTTTGGAAGCCTAAAAGGCAACTATGAAGTGACCTTCAGACTGTTGGTCCAACTGCCCCATACTGACCTTTCTACCTTCTCCACATAAACTCAGAGTTCAGACACAAGATAGTCAAAACCATTTGTATTACAGAAGTAGGACTCCTCGATATAACCAATCAGTAATTTTCTTCAGATACCATATATTAAAAAAATGTGATTTATAAAGCAAAGACATCCCAGAAAATCCTTTAACTTATCAGGTATATTTTGAGCTTCCTCATGCACTAATTAACATTCAAATAACTGTCAAAATATCTGCAGCTTGGAAATACGCACTAATGCTGAACTCATTTAATTGAAAAGAAAGTGCACTTCATTTCTGTTTTCATGTTGTCAGTTTGTCAATTTTTAAAAAATATTTAATCTTTGAAATAAATTCACGAAACTAAAGAAAGCAGCTTCTTTGCTGACAGTCATTTCACCCAATCAAAATGCTGATTGCCACTGACACATAATAATTACTTTTTAGTTGAATCAGGATGCAAAAAATCTATTATTAATACTTTATGAAAAGGAAATACTTGTTTGTTTCCACTTCATAACATGCTTGCATTACTTGGAATACAAGGTTAAAAACTTTTTCAACTGAAAGATTGCTTTTTTTAAAAAAAAATTTCTTTGTGTTTATTGAAATCTTTTAAAGAGAAGGTTGGTATTAATCTCCTAGCCCCACAGCTCCTAAACAAAGAATGATTTCTGCTTTCCCAGCCTTAAATTCCCACTGCTGTCATTGTGTAATAGCTGCTTTAGTATTAGTTTATCAAGTTTTTTTTTTCTGAATAAGACAGTAAATCAATAGAGCTGACAAAACTAAGCTGCTGATAACTTCTCTATTAGTGAGCATTCTCATACTGAGCATCACCACTGCAGCCATCATGTAATTCCCCACAAATCACAAAGAACAGCATTACATCAATCCACAGTGAATATTTAATTCTACCTAATATTTTTTAAATTTTGAAACACACCAATGTAGTTAATTTACTGAATAATTAGTGATCTATGGATGTGTTGTGCTCACTGTGCAAAGTTAGGAGTAAAGCATGTCAGGAAGATTTACCAAGGCAGCTCTGTGCCAATCTCACTGCTGATCTCCAGATTATAAAACCATTCAATATAGTGCCACTATGTCATTGTTTTATTTCTCTCCAACACTCATTATTGTCAATAAATACAGTTGTGGAATGATACAAAGGGTAACTTACATGAGTAGCGTCCTGCTTAACGTTAGCCTTAGGAATGAATTACTATGCTTTGTATTTGATAAAAAGCATATCTATCTCAGAGAGGTGACATGTATTTATTCAAATATATTTCAGCAGCAAAACAGTCTCTACTTCACTAAGGATTAGTAGCTAAAGATATAATCAAAGTGACATATACAACTGAAGTAAAGGGGAAAGAGAGGAAAACACATTTGATTGTACTCATGGCTGACATTGAGTTAAAAGAAAAAAAACAAACTCTCCAAGTGCATCTTTTCATAATTGTCAGTACTTCATAGCACTTATTTCAAAGCTGTTAGAAAAGTAATGCAAATAAAAAGAAGCATCACTGTTCAGCGCTCCTGGAATACAGTGAACATGAAACTCAAAACCAGAAATTGGGATTGGATTATTTTATAAGAATTGTGGTTTAGGTTTTTTTTTAATCAATCGGCAGAAGCACAATTAGAGGACCCTATCTAGTTTTGCATTGTCTTTTTAAAAGCTATTATTTGCTGATATTAGGTTTTACCTCAAATTCTTAATTCCTCTCCCCTCTCAAAGAGAGGAAGGATTTCCCTAAAGCTTTTATCTTAGCACTGTTAGATCTTACATAATTGCAAGATGGTTTAACTATTTCAAATATGCACCAAGGCAATTTATTATCTAGAAAGAAACATTCTCCAAAGCAGTTTGGCACTTTTCCTATCAAGTCAATGTTTGAGTAAATATTCATCAGCTACAATGCCTCTGGTGAACCACTGGGCTGTCATCTCATATTTGATCAGAACAGACTAATTCAATTTCATATTTCCATAGATTATCATTAAAAGCATACATTCCAAATATTACTGGAACCTAAGCCAATATATTTTTAATTACAGTAAGAATTCATGTTTGTTTCACCTGTGAGGAAATACCTTAAGGCCATCAGGCTGAGCAAGCCACACTCCCCCTCCCCCTGTTCCAAGCTAAACCCACTTCCCTAAACCTCCAAGAATAGTTGGGAAAAAAAACAAAAACAAACAACCCAGAATTGTTATTCCTATGTTCTAAAACGCTTCCACGGATTGATTTCTTACCTATGCCTGCTTTGATCCCTAAACATCTCCTTCATGGTTACTAAAAGTCATTTATTTTTCTAGCTCATTATGGATAGAGACAGTTCCCTCCATGTGGTAATATTATCTTACAGCAGTTACCTACATATAGAGATGGCTTTCTGTGGAAAACTACTTAATTTATCTGTTTGCTTGCCTTCCTTATGAGGCTCTGTGAGTATTGTATCGTCTGCAAAGTACGTCAAGATTGTTTAGTCTTCTGATCTTCTTGTGCTGCATAGGGTTTCTTTTTATTGATGGCCTTTTATAGCCCCAATAATACTTGCAAGCGTAAAGTTTATTTTGATTAGGCATTGGCAGAGATTCATCCTTCATGCATCTCAAGAGTTTCTGGGCAAACAACAGCACTTAATGTCACATCAATTGCGCTAAATCAATGATGAGATAATACCAATGTTTCTGAAAACCAGTTTATCTTCAGAAAGAAAAGACAAAGCAAAAAGTCCAAGGCAACCCACAAGGCTGAAGCATAAAGGACGAAAGACATAACTGTATTTCAGGGACAATAGCTTTGTCAGAAGAAAAACCTTACCCAAATTAATTTGTAATGAAACAAAATGAAATAGTAACTCAGGAATTAAATGACCCTTTTAAATATTTATAGAAATTTTCATCTTCAAGAAGAGTTTCACATGATGTAAATGTTTACATCTCCCATCCACATGATCTTAAAATTCTTAAAAGTCTCACAATAACTTTGCCACCATCTTTCAGCCCCATACTGAAGCTAGATTAGCTGCTGAGCAATCTACTCTTATTTCAGTGCACCAAGATATTTTGACTACTTTGCTACAAAAACAACTTAATGGCACAGTGACAGCCCAAGATTCCACCTCATGCATATTAACTGGCTTACTTTACCATCCTCTAATTCCTGACCTCAAAATTTCTTTGAAGAAGAGCAGTGGGAAGAAGCACAATTTTAATATTGCTTTATTCAAATACTTTTTAACATCTGAATGAAATTCAGCTGATTCATCATGTCAAAGTTGCTGGCATTAGTTATTTGGTTTTAAACTCATAAATAAGTTTATTCCACTGGCTAGGCAATTAAGCACAAACTGAAGCAAAACTCTTCAGAGAAGAATTTATCTCAAGGCTATTGCAACCTCTGTCTGCGAGAAAAAACTGGACTATTTGACTTGTCTGACCATAGTGTTAAATTAGAGACCAGGATTCTTCTTGTTTGTCTCCTTCAATGAGCTACCATTCAGCAGAAAAAAAGAAAAAGATCAAACGAGTGACAGAATTAGATGCAGAAACTGAGATCACGTGAATCAGATAAGTAGCCTTCCCACAACACCCCAGTATAAACAGATTTTCGCCACCACTCTTTTCACATGGGCACAGTCTACGAATGATCATTAACACATGAGAAGTCAGTAAAAAAGAAATAGGACTTAATCCCCCAAAAAGCAGGAAAAAAACAGCTCAAAATGAACTGATGAAGGTGCATTTTTAGATGGGGTTTGACTCATATTTACACTAAACAAGTTTGGCTGTGACATAAAAGCACAGAAATTATATTTTTACAGCACACTACCTGTGAATAAGCAGTATTTCCAAAAGGCCTACACACAAATGAAACAGGAAGTCTGTGACTCTTCAGTTTCTCATAGGGCACTGTACACACTAAAGACATAACTGCTGTGTTTCTCAGAAGTTCTCAACAGTAGTTTTGCACTACAGTCAATGCTGGAAGACTTGGCAAAAACTAACGACATCTGAATTCCCAACCACTGATGTGAGTGGTTAGCACAGTTTAACAGCAACACCTAGAAAGCAAAACCTTGCTCTGTTTACATGGTCAATAATGATACCAAGTGATCATATTAACTTCCCTTAATTATCATATCTAATAAAAAAGTCCGTATTGAGGTAGTGGTATCATTTTCTAGAAAAAAAATGTTCTTTAAACAATTCTTATTTAATAGGTAATTTAGAAAAAGATGTCTGATGTTATGGTAACTGGATTAATATGCAACACCTGTAAGATGGCAAACTTCAATCACTCCTCTGATACTTAAGAAATTTTCAAAAATCTCATCCTCTTTCTGTTTCAGAATAAAAAAATCCCGAGGCAAGGGAACCACATAGATTTAAGAACCAGTGGAAGGAGTTGTCTCAACTACCAGAAATTTGGCAGTCACATCCTCAGGTCCTGCTTACATGAACTCGAATACTCCTTGGTACTGAGAAAAATTTTTAAATTACAGTGATATATCAGTAGTTTAAGAGTAGTTCTTACCTTCTGAATAGCCCTGGCCCATCTTGCTTTTGCAAAATTACCTCCACTACCTTGGTCTGTATATCTCCTGGAGAAAAGGAGGGAGAAAGAAGTACTCAGAACAGAAAAACCTTATCCAAATTAATTTGTAATGAAATAAAATGAAATAGTAACTCAGGAATTAAATGACCCTTTTAAATTTTTATAGAAATATGAAAATAAATAATTAAAAGAAATCTGTTAAATCTATAGATGGGCGGATCAAAGTCAGATCCATCACTAACTCACAATTCCACCTTTGGATTACAGGGGGTTCCGTTAAAGCTAAGAGTTTACTGGCTTGAAAAGACACGATCCCTGTTCCTCATATTATCAAGGTATAAAAGAACATTAGCAAAGGAATATATTTCCCAATTATAAATTGGCCCATAAATCAGGATTACAAGGTCTTCAACATCAAATGGCAGGAGGACAGGCAGAAAACAACAACAAAATCCAAACCACCACCACAGTGAAAAAAGGAAACCTTTGAATTTCCTCAGTAAAGGCATATCCTTGTGAGACAGAGACACTGTCACCAAGTCTCTGCCAACTGCCCTAAAGGAGTTATTGAGAAGCCACATAACATATAAGTAATACTCCCTTCCCCCAGAAACGTACCACCAAACAAAAACTAACATTTACTCACAGCAATCTTTGAAATACAATCTGCTCCATGTTTGATTGCCCTCACACAGAAGTTGCACACTTACACAGGCCAATTATAATTAGGGGTCATTTTTCACCTTATTCACCACACCTCTGAAGAATGTTGGTTTCAACTGAAAAAATACTAATTCCCTTAATGGCTGCTAAGCACAGGTTAAAATAATTAGTGTAGACTCCACCACTTCTGCAAGATTATAAGTAATTGAAAAGCCACTGCCTTGTACAATACCAGTTAAGCTGCAAAATAAAAAGGTATACTGTAAAATTCTACACATATAATTTACAGAGGACAGTAGAAGCCTGTTTACTGAGTAAAGGTTTTGCAGCATATTTATATTATTCTTCAGTGCCATCCCTTGGTCTACACATTACTATTTAATTATCTTGGACTTTTGGAACAGTGCTCTTTTATTTGAGGAGAAAAATGTTCCCTCTGATATGCACAGCTGAGTGCACATGATGCAAACTCAGTATGAAGAGGCTTGTCTTCCCCTGCCCTCATCTCTCAGGCTGCATGTTTGCAGGTCCAGCCTTTCTCCTCTTCACAGCTGGTTTTTTGTTTTCAGGTAAATCAACCAAGTGATACTAGTAATCGGTCCACCCCATCCTGCAGTTGTTAACTAGACTGGAAATACTGGGTAATAACTAACCTTAGGAATTATCAGGGCAATTAACCTCAAGGTAAGATGGAGACTGGGTTGTCAGTGTTGATTCAGAGGGAACAGAGAGAAACAGCTTTCTCTGCCTCAACTAAAAATAAGTAGGGAAAGAGTATTCTTAAGTTTTGAGGCATAACGTACAGAGGGGGACAAAAACTGGTTTAACTGGTTTGCAATACTTTTAGGAAGTCACTGATCTGTGATCAGGCAGTTGAATACACTTCTTGTGCCACTCAGAATCCCAGCAAGAACAGACACAGCAAGGAGCAGTTTCCACCTGTCCACTTCCTGCTGACAAAGTGATGGGTCCGGTTTGGACAAATGGTTGTTAATTTTCTCTTCAGATCTAGTGAAAATAATTAGTTACCTGGCAGAAAACACTATCAATACTGAAGAAAGCTTCTGATGATTTGTGCTTTACAGGAATTCTGTGTAACAAAGTCCACCAGATACTGCTGGGAATTACCAGTCCTGCTAAATGAACTGCACACAAGGAACATATGTGCCAGGCAAATGCATCACTATATTTTTTTGAAACAACATAAACAACAGATTAGCAAACTTCACACAGGCATTAAGCCAGAAAACAAGGGAATTGTATCTGATAATCAGAAGAGCGTAATATTGCCAGTGATTGAACCACAAAAAGTTTAAAAACAAATGTCTTAAGAATGCCTGAAAATCATACTGATTCAGCACCCTTACAACATAATGCCCAGCTGTGGTCTCTGATGCTGTGCAGGCCACAAGACAAGGAGAACTACAAGAAACACCTCAGGAGTATAGCAATATTCAGATCTGGTGAGCTCAGCAAGCAGCCCAGGCCAAAGTTTTGATGCACCACGCATCAAACTCAGTAGGCTTTCACATCTCTTAGCCAGAAGGATCAAAATAACCAATCTTGTTAGAGTGATTTACTGACCAATGACAGGCATGTGCAAAGGAATACACAGGCTAGATGAACACAAGCACTCTTTAGTCTGGTTTATCAAAGGCTAAGGATTTTTAATAGAAAACAAAAGTTACATTGACATATTTAATAGATGTTTTCCCTCTTAATTTTGCTGGCCAAATACATTAAAATTGCTCTAGCATTGCAGTGATGATTTGCATTTTCATGGCACCTCTTGTAAAATTAATCTCACTACAGACTTCACCGTAAGGCAGTTAATTATAGAGCAGTTGCAGTGTGGCCACATACAGACAAAGGAATGACATCTTCCGAATGCTTATTTGTTTGTAATAGGCAATCCTGAACATCTGCATTCATTTCTAAGTATTCATCACTAATGTCAATTTCATCAGCTTTGAATATAACTGGAAATAAACTGTGGAAGAAAAATTGAAATAATTACACTCTATTAAGACATTTTTTATTTAGCAATTTCCACTCCCCACTGGCAACAGTCAGGCTGAAATGAACATCATGTGTTTAAATCAATCTCCGATGGACATATCAAGCAGACTATATACACTACCACAAAAATGTTTGAGTTTTTTTGTCCTTTAAATATCCTTTTCAGAATATTCCAGAAATGCTCATTCTTGTACAAATGTGGGATAAGGCTGATGAAAATTTTCAGTTTTATTCTGCATTCTTTTACAGTTCAGGAGGGGGACAGAAAATAATAAAGAAAGATTAATAACAACTTCTCTGTTTTTTTAGAATACCAAGAATGGTACTTTCAACTGTATCACTTCCAGTGCTGTAACTTTCGAAACATGCACAATTTAACATGCTTGTGAGGCTTTACACTTGTTACTCTTTTACATTGCAGCAGCACAAGTTCTTTGAGAATATCTCTGTTGGTGCAGTTGCTACCTTGCACACCAGGCCAAAGCCACATTAGCAATATTACACCTGGGCTTCAAAAGCCTGTCCTGGTTCCAGCACTGGTCTTTAGTTGAAGCTGATTGCACTGAAATAGTTTTCAGCTGAAAACAAGGTGCTTTACATCACCAGCTTTCAAGCCAATTCATGCACTTAGTAGAAAGGCTACACTACTCGAACTGGTATCCCATCAAGGATTATTGGACTATAAAACTATAATTAAATTTTAAGTTTTTCATAGGCCTCAATTATACTGTGTAGATAAAAGCATAATTATAACACTAAGAAGCTGTGCAATAAGTAGCAGTTTAGTAAAACACTAAGAACTGTAGGCAGTAGTCGTCCATCTTAGCTATAATCACATTTTAAGGAAATTAATGATGTGGTAAAATTGCAAAGGAAAATTAAATTATCTAGGCATTCCACAGTTAACTATTCTAATCTACCATTTTTTAAGCCTTACATAGATTAATACAATTTAGCATTACCCAATGCCTCCTATACCCATTTTTGTGTGTTAGTGGCGAAAGAAGACAGAGTTTCCTCCAAGATACTTTTCTGGTAGCACTAAATCTATTCCCCTACACAGGTTCCCTTTTACAGATATTCAAGTTGCTCTTGAAAATTTAGTTTTTAAACTAACAGAGCAGCGAAGAAAACTTACTCTAGGTCAGCAACCAGTTACTCATCCCTACAGTAAAATTTTAGTTTTAAATCTGAGTACACATTTTTCTCTTCCATTTGTTTTCTTATTGTCTAAAATAGAAAGTTTCAGTACCTATATTATCATCTTCAATGATACATTTATATTACTACTGGCTTTTACTTCAGATAGTTTACAGTTCTGAGTTCTTTAGTTTTTAAAACTAAAATTACAAGTTCCTAGTTTCTTTGGGAAAAGGTACTAAATTTTATCAGTCTGTATTTTGAGAACATGTACTACAGTAATGAAATAACATTTTCTGATTTCTTAGAGATAATCTTGTTTAAGTACCTAAAACACATACTACAGCAATAACATCTGTTTTCTAGCTATTCAGATTCAAAAATTTAGCAATGCATGAACTAAGAAACTAAAATATGCTTACGTATCTGCTTTAGTTCAGTTTTTCCTCCAGCAGTCTTTTACTTACCTAACCATTGAGAACTTAAGTCTTTTATAAGAGCTGCACCTTTTGACTCACCTATAGAGCAAACTAATAAAGTCTGAAGCTATGCATTTATCCTCATAACAGAACTCATTTTTTCCCATTTCAAATTTTTCCTCCAGTTCTTCACAAGATTTTCATAGACATAATTCATATTGATGTTGATTTTCTGTCTTACTGAAGAAAGACATCTGTCCCTGCTTGCTTTTAGAAATACTCCTGAGCCAAGTCTGCACAACTGCTAAAGATAAGCCATCAATGACTGCAGCCTGGCCACCACTCCCCTTCCTGGGCACAATTCAGTCTTTGCTGCAAGGAAAGTACCTTCCTCTCCCTTGTGTCTTTTGACTCCTCAGATGGGTCTGAAGTCTGATCATAGTATGATTATTGATGGGATGTTGTTGTCTCTTGCTTTAAAGATAACTTTCCAGTAATGTTATTTTAGTGTTCTGGCTTACAATATGACCAAAAAAATTATTATTTTTTTTTTAATCACAGATGGAGAAATAGCAAACTCTTCGGTGTAGCTGAGAATGAGTACTGGGAAAAGGAAACGATACCTATTTAAACTTCTGTATTTTAGGCCACTTCAAAAGTTTAGATTTCAAAATAGAGGCATTTTGGATTCAACACTGTGGTATTTTCTTGTTATCTGATGAACCATTATTCTCAAACATTAATATCTCCCTTTCTTGAAAGGCTTGCTTTTCAAGATTGGGTGGCATCCTGTTGATTGGGTGGCATCCTGTTTTCATTATGCTGGAGGAACTTATTCAATTTTATTAAACCTTGTTCTAATGAACCACCACAACTGCAGGCCTGGTGCTAAAAGGTGTGCAAACAGAGATGTACAGAAATATATACCTAAACTTTTTAAATTGCAATTCTTACCACTCGGAGCTATGAACTGGATTGTAAACAGTCATTCAGATCTATCAAATCTACAGCTTGTGATACTGACACTTAATACAGTGCCAGTAGGGAATAGCTCATATTTCCCCCTACACTGCCATAGAACAGCAGCTTTGAAGAAAGATTCTGTTTTTTTAAGGCCTGCCAAGACAGTAAATCTACATTTTACAAAATAACTTCCAGGTTTTTCTGATGGATATAAAGATATTACAAGGCAATGCTGCTACCTGAGAAACTCCCATAATGATTTCCAAACTGGAAGATGTTTATCTGCACAAAAGGAACATGCAATTAGGACAGAAGCTGATTGACAAGACCAAAGGCTATGGCAGGAGACAGGTGACACAAGGAAACACATGTTGATGTGAATAAGACATTATCAAGACACTGTTCTGCTGTCCAGTGAAGTTGCAGCTTTTAATCAATCTTGAATCTGTCAAAGTGTCATCTTGGATTGTTCCCAGAAATCAAACAATGTCTATCTGACACTTAGGGAAATTATATGAATTTCTCCAGATTTTTCCTGGATTTGTCACAATGCAGCTATTTGTTAGTCTCCAATTTCTCACTTATTTCAATGCTGTATCGTTAAAACAATTTTTTTTCTTCTAATATACCCAACTCGAAAATAAAAATTTGGGTATTCTTTTTCCCAAATATATACTGGAAAGATGTATTTCTTCAATCAACTAAACTCAATTTTCTCCTACAGAATCTGTCTATTTATTCATAACCAATGCCTTATCTTTCAATTTTATTAAAAAGCCATCAAAATCAATATTATAAAAGTACTTGACTGAGTATGCATGCAATAAACAAACAAAATAAATTGCTATGCAAGTATACTAAACTAATTCCAGTGAAGTTTACCCTGCTTCTGAATATAATGGTATCTTTCAGGGTAGCAGTGTATAGATGAAATAAGACACAGCACTAGGAACCCAATCAAACATTTCATAAACATTTGCTGTATTTCCCATGGCAACTCTCTTTTCTCCTGTTGTGTAGCTCTTTACGCAGAGTTCTGATGCCCCCACCTGAAGTGGCTGTTGCTTTTAGAGATCAAGTCATACAGAAAAAGAGAATTTCTCTGCAGAAGAACTGATACCTGATGACTATTTTAGCTTTTCTGTAAATGAATAAATTTTCTAGTAGTTTCAAGGGAATACTTGCACAGAGATTGAATCTTTTCAATCTTTTACACTCAGCTATAAGTGTTAATTAGATAAACTAGTTCCCAGAAGCCAACAAAGTTACCTTAAAAATTTACTATTATGTAAGGTCTAAGTAAAATGTGTTAACCTTTATAACAAGTAAACCTTTTGGGAACCCAAGATAAGATAACTGTATAACAGTAATAGACTTAATACAGTTACATGATATCAGAAACCTCTAAGAAGGCATAGAACTTAATTAATCTAGGTAAAAGAAAACTTCAAAAGCCTTTCCTGTTCCTTTCGAGCTTAAAGAATTTATAATGAATGATGTTACATTACACAGAATCTCAGGGAGAGTCATAATGATTTCTTATTTATTATGAAAAGTTGTCACCATAATAAACAATATAGAACTATGAATATTAATAAGGGAGACAATTAAAGCTCAGTATTAGTTCATATCAGGATGCAAAAAAATCATCAGAACACTCCCAATAACTACAGACAAAACAGACAATTGTGAAAAGACTGAAGGTAAAGAAACTCATAACATCTGAGTACTGGGAGGAGCGATACAGTATGGACTGGTGGAGACGTACTGGAAGAAACCAAGAGTAATCTCTGCTACGTGACAAAGATATTTGCATTTTTTTTTTTTTATGTGTAATCTATTTTATAATTGGGTTTTGTAGGTTATTTTGTACATACAGCAGGATATAAAACTTGGCTGTGTCTTTTTTGCTAGAGCTAGATACTACGTCTCCTCTACTGGAAGTTTTTCCGAGATTGTCTCATTCCTAGATTGGGATACTGACTCAAGCACAGCCCTGCCTATGTACCCACTGAGCAGGACCCAGCCATGGACTCATTGCCAGGCCTGAGATTGACCCTGCTGTGCTGTTATGGACCTGCCTGGTGCTCACTGCTGTGCCCTGCCCTGGCTGCACCACTGGCCCTGACCCTGAGCTCAGGAGTTGCCAGTTTGGCCTCGGAGCTGTTCCATCAGCACAGGCTTGTGCACTGTTGTTTGACCCTTGCTGCCATTCCCAGCCTTGCCTGGGGTACTGGGTTGGGGCACTGGCTGCCCTGGCCCTGTCCTGCTTGCTTTGTTATCCTGCCTCTCTGTCCCTCCCCTGGGGATCAGCAGCTCATCCTCACTTACCTAGGGCCTTAACCCTGCACATTTGTACAAACCCAGCTAGGTGTGAAGATTCTGGCTTTCAGATGTGCCACAAAGATTGGATTTGTAGCTGCATACTTCATAGTTACTAAAAATTTTTAAATAGATTCTACTGAGAACTTCAGGATGTGAATTAAAGTATTTAACTTCAAAACCAGTCAAACAAAAATAACGTACCAAAATCTATTTGGGATAACTTTAGGAAAGAAAATGTACATCAACATGTCACATCAGCTCACCATCATTTGTTCTAAACTGCAAATTGCCTTGCAAAATAAATCTGTTTGGGTCCATGCTACACTTCCTAACAATTTTATATGTAACTCATTGGGTTTTTTTTCTGACACAATCTTCAATTCCCTAAATGTTTCTCAGTTATCTCAGTGTCCTTTTTCTAAATCTCTTTCAAGTACAATATTTTCCCTCTATATTGCTAACTGCTAATTTTTCTCCTTTTCCATTGTTTTAATCAAAAATATACAAATTAAATGGGTAGCAATTGTAAAGTTCTCATAGTTATAAAGCAGAGACATAAAAAACTCCATAAAATTGGTTAAACTTCAAATTCACTGTATGTATGAGACTTAGCATTCTCCATCTCTAATTTTAAATTTTGTTTGTACTTCCTCTGCTCTACAGAGCTACTGTAACAGTCTTTAAAATTATTTAGAAACTTTTTTAAAGTAGTCTTTTAAAGTACTACTTTTAATGCAATCAAGAGCAATAGTTTTAGGCCACAGAAGATCTGAAGGAAACACATTTGAGAAAAGCAAGAGGGTGGAACTGAAAGAGGAAAGAGCAGTGGAGCAGAAAGGATCATCAATGAGCATGTGAG
The DNA here is from genome assembly GCA_013397395.1 of Sinosuthora webbiana. NCBI lineage: Eukaryota > Metazoa > Chordata > Aves > Passeriformes > Sylviidae > Sinosuthora > Sinosuthora webbiana. The sequence goes on from VXBN01011497.1 coordinate 394,410, forward strand.
TTTGAGTGACAGATAAGAATTAAGCCCGGGGTACAGTGGAATGAACTCTCAGCACTGTGCTGGTACACAAAGGGCTTAATTTTACGTAAGATTCTTAGAGAAAAGGTTTGCCTTACTGTAATTACATAAATTAATAACAACATTTATTTACAATTTTAAATTACTGATTTATTATACAAGACTAAACATCATCTAAAGTTGAATACTTTCCTACCCACACTGCTTTCTTTAACTCAAGCAGAACAGCAGAAAGATGTCCAAGAAGCCTGAGAGCTTAGAGGAATGCTCTTTAATGTGTGAAAATAGTTCAGACTCAGGGAAGTCTCTTGGTTCATGGGTTTTGATGTAAACAGTCCTTCTACCTTGCCTTTGGAACACTCAAGTGTTACATGAGTTAAACTACCTTCAGCTTAGAGAACAGTCTACGAATAACAATTTAATGCAAAACCACCCATCACTAATTATAACGTCAACTTCTTTTCATATTTTGAAAATGATCTGCCAGTTCTGAGAGCTGGGAACCAGGGGATGTTCATAGCCAAAGGCCTTCAATGTGATAGACATCTTTTGTTAAATGCCTCTTTCTTTTCTTCTTTTGGACTTCACTTCTTTTTGGCAGTAAATATGAAGCAATAACATATTATAGAAGATCAGTTATGCTTACCTATTCTGTAATTTAAATTTGAGGAATTTCTCATTGAATGATCACAACAGAAAACAAATGTATATTTTCAAACAATATCTGTTTAAACAAATGGCTATGTGTGGAAATATGGCTTTAGTTTAAGGAGTTCATAAGCTGTAGCCAAGAGGTGGAGGTGAAAATTTTCATGATTTAGAAGTAATTTTATGCCTGTCTATTATTTTTTCTGTTATCTAGGCTTGAATAATGAAACAGATTACTGGAAAAATGGCAATAAACTGACCACCTCAAATTAATTTAGACCTCAGCAATTGTGTGCTTTGTTTGCCAGATGGAAAAACAGGAAAGATTATTTATATTTTTAAGAGGCCATTTAATGCTCATGATGTTTCAAGTATTAAGACATTTCTAATACTATCGCATTGAACCTTTCTTTTCAGCTTTCATCCATTTGAAAATAATTATGCATTTTACTGTCACAAATCACTGTTTTAGTTAATACCAGTTTAATTAATATTATATAAAAATCAACTTTGCTAGTGGCTGCAGGTCATGAAGTCAAATTTTAATAATATATCTCCTTCTAACACAGCAGTTACAGCCACCCAAACCATTAGGAAAGAGGAAGCACTGTTAAAGCCAAACACCTTAGAACAACATACTCAACCCCAAATTTGTCACTACAATCTGTGTAGGTCTAGCACAGTTTTGCAGGCAGGAAAATCCCTCCTTCTCCTCCTGTGTAGATATACATGGCATCTACTCACGTGGCCTATGTAGGTAGAAAGAAATAAACATATATGGTTTATTATCCATTTAAATAATGGATTTTTAGTTGTTTTTTTTTAATGTAATAAAGTATTTTTTCTCCTTGTTCAATGATTGATTTACAGTTCTACAGAGAAAACAAGTATCATAGGACAAACCAATATTCTTTTAAAAGGAAGATCATTGTCCCTCTTGCTGTACTTCCTTAGGTTTTGGGGTTAGTTGGTTGCTTTTTAAAAGAAATATTTGCTCCACTTTGCTTGTTCTGGAAATGACCTTATTCAATTTTATGCTATTCACTTTAGTTTATGATTGACAGGTATATCTGTACATTTCTGGCTACTCCAGATATACAGCAACATTATTTCTACCTCAGTGGTATCACAAAGATTAAACATGAAATGATTATTCCTGCAAGTAGTAGCATTCAGCACTGGATACTAATAATACATAAAGAGTGAACCAACTGGTTTATTTTATGGCTACTATGGGGAAGTGGAATGAAGTATACAATAAATACTTGATTACTGATTTTTAGAAACTCACAGTGATTCTTTCATTAATTACATTATTTGGAGAAAAACTCAGATGATTTGTGGGTTTGGGGTTTTTTTACTAGTATTTTTTACTAGTATTTTCCCCTTCTCTGCATGTCTCTTTTTTTTTTTTTTAGGCCTCTGGGGAAAAAAATATATTGCTCCAATAAGAGGTCACTTGATAATTTACTACATCCTTCAAGTTTTGATTCAGTGAGTTTTTGCTTTATGGGAAAATGTTACTCAGTTATACTTAATTAGTCATCAGTCTACACCTAAAGTCAGCAACCATAAACACCACTTATGTACATAAACAAAGAACCAATGAATAACTCTCAGTCTAAAAAAAACACTTAAGGAAGAAATTTGGAACATAATAATAATTAAATATTTACAGGACAGTTAATTTTAGTGTTTAATACAGCTATTCAAAAGAAATAGTCTTATCCACTTCCCTTATTTTTCAGATTTTTTGTACAAATGCAGTTATTTGGAATAAAAACACATCTCTAAGTTTTGAAACAATCATATTTCTGCTCAGAATTTTTTAAAATACCTATTCTTATATAAAAGAACTTTTCATCTAAAAATAATAATTTAGTGGTGACCCTCAATTTGGCACTATAAAAGTTCATTTCATTTCAATAAAATTGTTTGGGGTAACAGAAAGAATTCCATGGTCAGATAGGGTTAACTTCTTTCGGTTTAGCTTAAGCTGCTCAGAGGCTCAGATCTCTGTTGAAAATGACACGTCAGCACAGATGATATGCTAATGACTGGACATGTGCTTAGAAAAATACAGAGAAACAGCTCTTGAATGCTGCCATTACTGACAGCTCTCACCCTGAGGAAGCACTTGTACTTCTCTGTAAATACCCTGCAAGGACTGACTGGGAAATGTAAACAGGGTAAGGCTGACAGGCACCCAAGTGATGCTGTGGCACCTTGTCCATGTGCAGTCTCTAACTGCCTCCCTGAGCTTGAGCTTTTTGTAGACTCATCTATTTCCTAATTTTGGGTAGAAGTTTCATGCACCAGGACCCTGCTTTTTTAGAGTACATGAAAAGATCATTTAAGTGCATCAAGATGTTATTGCCTCAGAGAATACATAACTTAATAATGTAATAGTTTTTATTGTATTTTCCCTCATGTTTGAGCTAATTTTCTAGTACCACTGCTGTAAGACACGATATAGATAAATAGGAGCCAAGTGCCTGACACGCCAAATATTCTGGCTGCCTTTCCCAAGAGCCTGTTCTATTTCTCATCAAGACAGAACACCTTTTGGAGTGTCAGCTGCCCACAGTGTCTCTCCTGCACTGCTATAGATAAAGGATACCATGAATGAAATGTAATACAGTCTGTGACAGCGGCTATGAAAGCCAAAATGAACAGCAGAGGGAACTTTTTTCTCACCAGTTTCCCTTTCAAAAGAAGTGAAGTGATTATTGTAACATAGAGAAACTCTCCCTGCTCAGAGACCACTGCTGAGTGGTGTTCTTAGAGGCTGACTGGGCTCCCTACTGAGCATTCAACTCCACTCACCAGAAGGTGATGGCAGAGAAATACGGTTGTTGCCACCTTAGTCCTTGCCCCTTCCACCATTATGCATCATCATTTTCCACATTCAGAGAAGCAAAAAGACAGCAATTATCTTCCCCCCCAATTTTTTTTTTTTTTTTTTTTTTTTTTTTCACTGTGTTGTTTGTTCAAAAGAAATAGATAGAAAATATTAATTCTCTTCTGGAAAACTTTCAGAAATGCAGGCAGTCTGTCTAGGTAAATACATTAGCTTCAAAAAATGGAATCAAATGTCTTTCCTGCTTTACAGATGAAATAAAATAGTTACAATACCCAAATCATGTCAGGATTTCCTTCCCTACCTTTCTTAATCTTTCAGGAAGTTACTATGGAATAGCTGAACCATATGTAGACACATGCCCAGGGGTGAGAACAGGACAGGTGCACATAAATACCTGCATTCCTTGACAAGTTTAAGAAACTTTCAGTCACAGTCTTGCTTAAAAAAATGTTGTATGTATCATGCTGACATTCAGACATTTAAAGAAAAAATAAAATCAACAAATGGTATCACAGGCCTGATGTGACAAGGTAAAATACCTGAGTTTGCTTTCTTGTATGCTGAGCCCACTTTCCATGGATGACTGACTGTCATTTGTATCTTGATGCAAATGTCTTGTACGTTGGAGGTGTGTCTCTCTCTGCCAACCTCTGCAATCTAAATCTGTGTGGGTATCTGTAGAGAAGGAAAAAGCTGCTAGAAATCTTTCAGCCCATTTTACTTCTAAAAGAGGAAGCACACATAAAATTAATTATCTTAATTCATTAAATCTATAGTAATAGGGAATAATCAAATAATTTTCAAACATTGTAATGGTTAAATCACTTATTACAGGAACAGCAGTAAAAATGACCAATTTAAAAAATGAATGACCTATTGCTGGATTAGGAAGAAAATTGATTGCATAAAATTTTCCAGACCAATTTGCCATGTATTTCTTATGGGTCTATACACAGCATTCTGAGATCTGGGGGTTTTTTTGTTTGATTGAATTTTGTTCTATGGGGGGTTTTGTGTGTGTGCTTCATGTAGGAAACAGGCTCTACTTTAATCCCACATGCTATTGGCCTGGAACTGAGGGATTTTTTTCCCCAGTTCTAGGCTCTTGGGAAAAATGTGACAAGTCTGCAACTGGAGATACAAACTGATTTCCTGCAGAACATTTTGCTCTATAACTCATCTGATTAGCTTTAGTGAGTGGAAAGGGTTCATGATCTGATCCTGATTGTAAGGAAGTTTTCTTCCATGATGATGATAAGGATGTGTGCCCACGTGTGTTCTTCTGGTTTTGAAGTTTTGCTTACAGACTGGGAACGATGCTTTGATTTATTTCCCATCATAGTGTTTACCAATACTAGGTAAGCTGCCAGGTATTCATGTCGTATCTTTTGCTCAAAGTGAATGCAACACTGTTGTGAAACATGCAAAAGATAAAGGTAACACTTCGGAAAACAGGATCTTTTAGTTTTCCTACTGCCTGTGTTAATGCAAACTTTTAAATTGTAAGTATATGTGAATTATTACACTAGCTAAAGTGGTCTGTACTTGGAATTCTATACTTCGATGCATGATTTTTCACAATCAGTCTATTATATTTTTCAGGACCTTGATTTTTTCTGATCAAAGTTATCAGAACAATTAATTTTCTCATTTGCAAATCCCTTGGCATATCAGTGCATTAGTATGGTGACTAATGCAGAAACAGGGGTTAAATCTCATCATTGCTACTTTGTTCTTGTTACTTCATTTGTTAATTAATGTATATGAAAAATGTGATAATGAGTTGAATTTAAACCAAGCCTAAGACATGAGTTCTGCATGATATTTTCCAAAATCATTAATGAGGTAAAAGTTCTGTTGACTTTCAGTAGGCTACTTGGCAAAATGACATCTTACCTCCCAAGACACACAAATGATTTTCCAAATTACAGCTATTACCAATTACTTCAGTAAAATTATCTTTGATTCCTTTAGCTTATACTCTTTATATTAAGGTATAATAGTGTTAAGGAGCAAGCTACCTATATCTAATGCTGAATTCAAGGAAAAACATAAGACATGTCCTTTAAATTTTCTTTCGTTGTCTCTTACAAGATCTAAAAAATTTGAAGGAAAATTATCTTATTTCATAAACCCCTGATTACCCTTTAAATAACTTGACTTTTAGAGACATGAAAAATGTTTGTAATTCAACTGTAGTGTTTATCCAAAGTCAGTATTTTATTACTGTGACTTTGCTTGCAGAATTTTAAATATAGTAAGTCTTCATTTTACTTAGCAGCCTTTTAATGGAGCTCAGTCTAGCTGGCAACAGTGAAATGTCAACTTTATTGCTACCACAACTGACATTAGATGATACTTCTAGAAAAGGCACTGAACTACTGATGAGAACACATTTCCATGTTACTATGTGCAGGATTTCATGTCCAAATGAAGTCATACTATTAAAGCAGCATGGGAGGTTCTCTTATTCCTGCCCATTATCTGGCATTCTGAAATGAACATCTTTCAGGAATTGTCAAAAGCAACTGCAGTCTTCTACCTTTCCAGTGTAATTTGTCATAATAAAGAGGTTGTATTGATTCGAATAGTGAAGAACAGATTCTCAGGTGCTCAGAGCTGAGCTAAGTCATTCAATAGGATAAACAATGAAAATACCCTTGTCAAACCCCGGGTAGATGATAATCCTGGCTTTCTCAGTAACCAAGACATAATGCTTTTGAATTCTTTCCTCAATGAAGGAAACTACGGTTTAAGAGTGACCTCTACAGGATTTACACAGTGCTCTGAGACTACAGTCCCAGGGCCTGTCTTGGAAACTTTTTCAAATATATCTCTTTGAAATCAGAATACAAGCTTCAACATACAAACCAACACTCTGTCCAAGTAGCAGCCTGAAATCACCAAGAATCTGAATTTACATCTTTTAAACACACAATTAGAGTTAGATTTACACTAGGCTTTTAGATATGAGAATGATGTAAGGACATACTTAAAACATTCTGCTAATTCAACACACCAAAAAACTACAGCAAAAAAACCCAGAATGCAACTAGGGCAGAGGTTGTATTTTGAAATTTTTTTGGCCAAGTAGTAAAGAAGAAGTAATTTTGGTTTAAAAAAAAAGGAAAATAGTCCACAGTCACTCTGTCAAAAGATATGTATTCTGCCTGATGTATTAACAGAAGTATAGTCATGCAGACTACACCCAAAAACAATTTACCAAGGTTAATCCAAGACAATGCATTTTAAATAAAAATTAGAAAATCAAAGAGCATATTCTTCGAATATGAGTACTTCTAGTCCTCCTTTTCATATAGTTTCTTATTCACACTTCTTCACTTTTTTTACTTTATTCTTGCATAAATTTTAGGATTAATCTTTTCAGACACAGTTCATTAGACTATTTAAAGAGTAAAATGTTAAGCTAAATTATGTTTGTGACCTTATTTGGAGATAGACTATGTCATATAGATGGATTGATAATCTTAGTAAAGTCAATCTCTTTGTATTATATCTGGAAGTAATGTGTGGTGATGTATCACTTGAAGTTCAGTTTCCATTTCTACCTTCATATACACTACATTAATATATACAAAAATATAAATAGTTTCCATTCATACGCACTAGAAATAAAGGCAGACAACCTTTGCTAGGAAGGTAAAAAATGCTGTGAAGGCCTGGATTTCATTAAAACTTACATTGTGCACTGGTTGAAACTGATGTCCTGCAGAGCTGGAACACACAGGCTCTAGTACTGACCCTGAAGGACATGCTTCCTTCTTTAGCTCTGCCATCCACATGTGGATCACCATTAGCTACTGAAACTGCTCATCCAGCTCCTTGTGGGATGTGGTTCTTACTTACAACTAACAATTACCAGTATGGGTCATGAAAATGCTCCAGTGATAAATAGGCATTAAGGATTCTATAGAAAAAATGCTATTTGTTGTTGTACTTCAGGAACTTAGGTGAAATTAGAGGAACTTAGAGAGAAATAGAATGGCTGGAATGCTGGACCTTAATCTGCAACTCACCAAATGGTAATGCAAAGTAGATATCTAGTAAGATCTCATGAGAAGTTGGTGTTTTTGTGCCTTGAATCTCACTTCCATTTTTTATTACTTCAGAATGCAATCTCCACCAGGAACCTGGGCCTTCCTAGGAAAAACAGGTTATGGAAATTACCTGAGGAGGATTTATAGTATTATCCACTTTTCACTGAATGAAGTTTCCCCTAAGTCAATAGGAGCTCCTTTATAACACCATTTTAGTATTTTCCAACTTTTGTTGATGTACTAGTTAGGACTTCAAGTTTTCTCTGTCATCAGATTCAAAATATAACATTTGCACAACAATATAGACAAATAGACATTAAGGTTGTCAGATGATTAACATTGCAACAAATATGAATATTGAAAATTATTCTTATCAACTGAGATTTTCAAGTTCCCCTTTGAACTGGTGCCAAACAAGAACACTAGCAAGACTGAAGCAACGCATCTAAGTTAATAACCAAGCCAAAAATCAGCTTCTAAAGTAACACTCCCTTGTAGGTTATTTCTGAGTTATAAAGCCCAGAACAGAACTGCAGGGTTAAGACCGGGAGGGTAAATAACTAGGAATGCTGCACAGAGGACTAATTACAAATGAAGGTTTAGAGGCTCTGAAGAAATTAAGAAACAATCTCTTATCTTGCAGCTTTGTTTGTCTAAAGTTTCAGTTTTTAAAAGCAAGCCACAACCTCTGTGTCAGCAAGTTGTAACTCAGCAACAGCTTGGGCAGCAGAGCAGAACAACTTGCCCTGGGGCTTGAAATGGCACTTGGCAGCTGTGATAAGAGCAACTTCTAATTTAAGCAGGAATTACTTTCTTCCTCTGCTTCCATTTTTTGAGAAGAATAATTGAAATGCCAGTTCAATGTATATATCAATATGTATTAGTTCCTGTAAAGAAATGGCTATAGAGTCTGATGAGAGATAGTGCTATTCTCTGATTTTATTCTCTAATTTTCTTACCTTTACCCCATCTTCAATTGCTTCTTTATGTTTTAGAAACATTAAAGAAGGCAAACAATTTTTATTTGCAAAGACTAAATTCATCCTCTCTAATTCACAGTTATTTCTTTAAAAATAGAACTCTGCATATGAAAGCATATTTATGATTGGGAGAATTGTGGATTATTAGAATAAGATACTTCTTACCTTTTCCAAATTTAGAAAATTTTGAACCAATTTCAGTTTGCAGTTTGCTTCAGGATTTCCACACTCCCAGAAGCCTTTTTTCTTTATTTTATAATATAAGAACGCCCTACTGAAAGCAAGTATGGTCATTCTGGTGACCAAGTGACTATTGTGGATACGTAACTCCTGCATTGACCCTATTTCCCCACTTATCCTTTCCTACGTCCTCACTGTTAATTTCTTCTGTAGCACCACAGGGCACATTTCTGTTTTCCTCTTTGAGACAACGGTCGATTCCCATGAGAAAGAGAACAGTATTTTGCCCATTTTAATAGATTTACCCAAGGTCACAAAATGAAGAGCCAGACCATGGAACTTGATCTAAAACTCTTTCACTCTAATCATCTAAACCAAACCATCCCTGCCTCCCTAACTGTTCCTGAGTGCTGCTGAACCCTAACTCTCTTTATGTGTTATACCCAGCCAGGATCTGAGCCACTTCTCCAAGGTATTCAGCTGACGTGTATCAGTTGTCACTTTGAGAGCCACATGTACATTATGCCTTAATATTACAACTGAAGCAAAGGAGATTGAAATATACATTCATCACAAATGTTGTTACAGTATTTGTGGAGTCCAAGAATGGGAAATTTATTGGATTTTACTCAGTGTTTATATTTCCACAGAAAGTCAACTTACATCTGTTGCATATTCCACAGTGGCAAGGGGAATCCATAAAACTCCTAAAATGCTATCCCAGAGCAAACCTTTCTTCCACAGCTCTATAATGAAGCCCTTTCCATCAGCATGGATTTCACTATAAAGAATGAATACAGAAATCATTAAACTGAAAATGTAATCTCAACTGCTCAGCAATCTATAATGATAATTTATTATTATTATCTTCTTCCAGCAGATACAGAAGTGGGGGTTCTTCAGTATACTTGTAAAATACAAACTAGCAGGAGAAGCACAAATGTTACACTGAACAGGACAAATCTCAAGTATTATCTTACAAAATGACGAGGACATTTCAGCTGGAACAGTGGGAAAACATCTACCAACTTCAAAAGCTGCAGATCCAGACTCTATTTTAGCTGTAGTTATAGGATACATGCATTTTTTTACTAGCTGGTTTTGACCAAAAAAATACCATGCCACAACCTTATTTTGCAAGAATTTAAAATCAAATTTTGCCAGGCCATATCACTCCCCCATGACATTGAATCAAAATCAAGAGAGAGGTAATTTCCTCAGGGAAAGTTCCCCACTGCAGACCAGTTCTGTAAATATGAACAATATAATAAAGTAGGTATTGGTGTCTCTGCTGTGACTCATTGTATGTAATCTCCATTAATTTTAAGTAGTAAAACACATTTTCAACTTATTAGTGTGGGGTACCACAGAGCATTACTGTGTACTTAGTCATCAGGAAAAGGACAAAAGAAATCAGAGGACAGCAAAGGGTGCCACCTCTGAGACAGCTACATGACCTCACATGCACTAAATTGTTCTACACTATACAAATACAGCAAAGATACAACAAAATCAATTGATAAGAATTCCTTTTTACTTACAACATGAAGTCTTGCTCCCAGCAAGGCTCCCTTCCTCTTCTATGTATTGTAGTGCTTTTTAAATTTTGGACTTTTAAAACAACATACGTTTTGGATGCGTCTGAAAAACAAATTGCCAGCACATTAAACCCCACTTTAGTTCCTTCCAGAAGATGAAAACACAACCATATTGCAGCAAGGGTTTAACTCATACTTCATACACACCTACACTCAGAGGTGTGGGTCAAATATGTGGATCTGAACAGGGAAATTCTTATTAGTTTTAGTAGGAACATGGCAGGAAAATCTCTGCCCACAACAGGTGGGAGAGAACATAATCCTAAATGTGAGTATTTTAAAGATCACCTTCCAGACACAACTTTTTACTGTTTTTCAATCTCTCTGGCAACTTTCACAAGAAACTCCTTTTCTGCAAATTAGGATTTTTTTTTTCCTTTTAATTGATATGATAATATTGGGGACTGGCTAGTGGGCTTTTATGTCCAGTTAAGGCAAGGCCATAGACTTGTAATATATAATTCAGTCTTTGTGCATGAACCAAGTTCTGTATATATGTTCTGTATATATATTTGCTGAAACCCAGCAAAATGGGTTTCAGATGCGGTCCCAAATGAACTCATAGATTTTTATTAATGGTTCTGTAAAGGCACAGTGTGAGTATTCATAAAATCAGACCTAATCAGCAAACAGAAAGAAAATTCAAAAAATTCAAAGTGCTTGAAAGTGTGACTGACAGAAAACAAAAGAACTGAGGGAAAGCTCTGTCTTATAGGGCCTGACACAGGAATCTAGGGCTGTAAAGGCACATTCTGTCATCTCAACGAACATGGCTTTTTTGTTTGCATGCATGTAACACATCCTTCACAACCCTACAGCATCCTAGGCAATGATCAACACTGAAACATGACTGATAAAAAGACTTATTTTTTAATAGAATTGCTGCCAATATATATATATATATATCCAAGACATAGCCAAGAACAGAATTTTTGAACTGTCTGTATTACCACAGGTCAATCAAACACTTGGAGCTGGAGGGAAGCTGTCGCTGTCTACAATAGATCACCGAATAGGTTGTATCAAATTACACTGCACTTAACAAAAGGTGTGAAGGAGAAGCCTTGGCTGTGTACATCCTGGATGTAGATCTTATTGATCAGGACCGATTATAATATTTGACCAAAGGACTAAAGATATCATGTAACGGAAATTTTTTTTTTTAAATAAGAAAAGTCAACAGTGGCCAATGTTATCTATTTATTTTCTATAGCTCAGTGCACCAGTCTTCTCAAACATGACTGAAAAAATGTGACAAAGTCAATATGAATTCACAAGTCTGGTGACTTATTTGTGAGAAATGGCATCAACATGGCATGGTTCACACACCATCATTTTGTGTAACTGAGGCAAACAAAACAAAAAATTTGCAAAACCTTTTGTAGTTGCAAAACTTTTTTTTATAGTGGGGAGAATTTGCAACTCAAAGTTTGAGAAATTTTCAAAAGAACTCCAACTTGCTTTGCTGAAAAATAGCAACCTACAATGTGTAACTTCAGCCATTTATAGCACCCATGTAAATTTGAACTACAATACCAACCTTCCTCATAAATAAAAGGTATCTTCTTTAAATGAAGCCATAAATTACAAGGCGGAAACTTAAACCTACAATTTGAGTGCTAGTTTGTTTCATTCTTGTACTATTTCATATTAAACTCTAATTTATTTCCCTTTTGAAAGTTTCATGTTACTATGTGCCACACCAGATCATCAAACCTAATTACCTGGTGTCCTTCTGCAGCTCTTTTTCTAGCATGAAAAATAATAAATATCTTGGACTGCCTGCATTATAGTGTTGCCTGAAACCCTGTCATCTGCTTTTTAAAGTAACTATTTCTCCTGTAGTTCCTTGGCCTCTTTGGCTCTTCTCTGGATCTAAATCTTACCCTTCAGTGCTTTTTGACTAATTCACCCTCTTCAAATGTCATGAGTTGTGTCAAATAAGAAAATGTAGATACTCTGCCTTTTAAATAACTGAATATGTAACCTCCTTGAAGAATAGCACTGTCAAGGGTAAATATTATTACAATACCCTGGCAGTGAAAAGGACCTGCCAATTTTGCTAAATGATAAGAAGTTATGTTTCCACAAAGCCATTATTGCAGCTTCCAACCCTTTACCTATCAAAAACTGGAGGAATGTAATGCAATTTTTGTGAAAAGAAAAAGGGCAGGACATCCACCTGCTCATATCTTCAGCTTTCAACCCAAAACAGGGCAGAGCAGCTTATACCAGAGAGTAAACAAACTCCAGGAGAATCACAGTTTTGAGAAACACGGGCATTTCAAGACTGCTCTCATTCACCACCTACAGAATTGTTCTGCCCAAGGAAACATGACCAGTTATCATAGAATATACCACTCAAACTTTATTGCCATTACTTATGACATTGACAAGACTTCAACAGCATTTAAAGGAAAATTAGAGTTACTTATATTTCATCAAATTATTTTGATAATTATGTTCTGTAAATTATCACCTGTTGAGTACTAACACAACATAACATTATAATATTTTTCTGATTGCATTAGGATTTAAATGAATCAGAAAATACTTTTCAGTCTATACTTTGCACACATATTTCATAGCCTGTTGTTAGAACTAGCAGTTCTACCTGTATCCATTCAGGTAACCTTTCTTTAATCCAGATAAATTTTAAAAAATTGAATTTGCTTACATCTATTAGCCAGACATCTACTGGCAATTTTTGCTGCACTGATTAAATCATATATCAGCTTCTCCTGAAAACTAGTGATTACAAACTACCTTTCTCTACAGGTATTCTCTACACAGTCTACCTGTGTATGAGAAACCTCTGCCTGTGTTTGGACTTTCTCTTCCACCATGGCTAAATCTTGGTCCTGAAGACAGACTTGGGGAGACCTGGGCAGCTTGGTTTTGCTCTTATTTATTGCCTATGGTATACACCTGGTCACTATAACTGTCCATCAGTATCTCCTGTCTGCATTTCCTCACTGGGAAAATTCAGACCCCATCTCCTCCCCACCCTGGCTAAGCTAAAGTATGGCTCTCTCCTTACTTAAAAAAAGTTTCTGCTGACCAGTGACACATTTAGGTAACCAAATTATGTAAAAATTCACTTAAGTCGAAATATATTTTAAGTATCACTAATTTGCGAGACAATAACATTTCATAACATAAAATCACAAATTGTCTCAGCTCACAACTTTGGTTGATAATTTGATCTTTAAAATATATGCATCATTTTTTACACATTTATTTTGTACTGTACTGTTGAGCCAACATGTCAAAGTAGTCCCAGGCTTAAATGATTCTTCAGTGTGACACAGAACCCCATGCCTAGGAAGGTAATATGTAAAGCAGAAATTGAAGGGGGAACCAGACTTACCAGTTGTTTTATCCAATCTTCCTTTTTTCACTGTATTAAAAAAAAACACAACAAAAACAAAAACAAGCCATATTATTAGTTTCAGGTAATACCTTAACACTGTTTTCCAATAAGTTTTATAAAAAATAAAATCTAAGGGATTTACGTGGTATAAAAAAAACTCAATCAAAAATGAAAACAAGTAATCTTAAAAAAGTATCATTGTGGGAAGCTAATATGATTGCTTGGAATTCTTTGGAAAAAAACAAAAACAAAAACAAAAACAAAACTGTGAAAACCCTTTGTACTTTACAGGAATTTAATAAATACAGAGGGCAGAAGGGAGGTCAGCTGTCCAGGAAGAGTATTATATTTACTATTCACCACCTCATAATGTCAGTTCTAAATTCTTCCCAATAACACTCCCGAAAGACTGACTGGATGTATATAATCTAAAATAATCTATCATTTTACAACTAATCCTTTATTACAGTGTACTTATTCTGCCTGTTAGAAAGGACATACTTGAGTAAACACCTTACCAAATAAAAAGTGAACATTTCAAATCCTGATTTTGCTTAACAACCTAAAGTTCCACACTATAGTATCTCTTCCATTAATGAAAAATTCTCTGAAACTAACAGGATTGTGATGCAGGAACTCATAGGTATGAAAATTAAACCTATTCATAATTTTGTATCTAGTGTGTGACCCTGCCATGTCAATACATGTACCACAGTTCAGTTTAATTTGAATGAAGTATCACTGCAGTCCTACAATAATTAAACCTTCTCTATGAATACATTAATGTATACATCATACTGCTATTCTTAGGACCTAGTAATTGCCAATAAAACAAAATTATGACTCCACAACTTTACAATGTAAAGGTTCCCAAAAGATTGCCATTGGTTTCCAATATTCTTTTCATTTTCTTAATCTCCTGTACCTTCCTATTACCTATTCTTGCTTTCATCTCTCCCTAAACATCCCTAAAAATTCTATGGAACTGCACCATATTGCAGAATTCCCTGAGCCCAAATAATTCCATTACATCTCACACTGTTTCACCACAAAACTTTCACTTTCAACACAAATGCTGAGGGGCTTAAATGGTGCTGATCTATGAACAGAGGCCAAACACTGCAGCAATTCAACTAAACTATGAGAGGGCACAATTTACATACTTCCCTTGAAGGAAGTACTGCAAGAAATATTCTCATCAACATAAATGAGCACTTCACAACTCCACACTCTGAAGTTACTTCTTTTAGCTATGTACTAAGTACTTGTCACATGGATGAAGGAGCTCGATAAGAAAAAACCTACCTTTTACAGAGAGAAGTTCCATTCCAGCAGAAGAATATTTTAAAGACCACACATTGAAATCCAGGGGTTTTTTTATACAAAAAGAAAAGAAATAGTTTGGCTTGAATTAAATTACTCTTCTGCTGCTGCTCTCTCATTGCATGTGTGTTTCACTTTTGCAGCATGCTCCTCCCATGGCTCACATGGAGGAAAGCCAAGCAACTGATGGAGCAGAGATGACAAATTGCTTCTCCCTCTTTACACACAGACAAGGAAGAGGACAGGAGAAATATTACAACTGTTTCCTTACCCTAATTTCCTCAGCTTCTATCTGCTGTATGCAGCTGCCTCTAGTCTAAACACATTTCCAAATGTCATCTTTTCCAGAAGTAACTCAGAGCAACTATTTTATTAAGAACATACTTTTGGAGCTCTTAAGCTTTGATTTCGATACTTGCAAAGTTCGAAGAAACTGGGTCTGGAAAATGGCCCACCTCAAAACACAGGTGAGAGCTCAGATTGTTTAGCTGGGCTGTGAGAAAGTTTGGGGAGGTAGGGTGGGTTCAACCAATATTTATAAAAACCTAATGAGAGGTGTAAACAAGATTGACCCTTTTGTTATGTAATAACATGTGAACAGGCCAGGGGCACAAACTGAAACTCACAGAAAGAGAAAACTCTTTTTTTACTGCGAGAGTAATTTTACACTAAAATACGTTGTCCAGAAAGGATGTGGAGATTTTTTGCCCTTGGAGATACCCCAACCATGACTGAACCCAATCCTGAGCAACCTGCTCCTGCTCACCCTGTTTTAAGGTAATGTTGGACTAGATGATATTGAGAGTTTCCTTCCTTGTGATTCTGTGATAGTCCACAAGGTCAAACTGTTAAGTGTGACACTGAAGTCAATTTAATTCAGGAGATCACGAAAGCCTACAGCCTCTATGCATAATGCGTGTAGGTTTCTTCCCTGCACAGAAGTGTCATAGGAACTTATGTTGTTTCATAACTTCACATACATGCAGTAATGTGAAGTTGTTAACCTATTACATTTTGGTCTTGTGTTTGAGCTTAATATATTTCCATTTCTTCTGAGTTCTGTTTGCTCCCACAGCAACTGACAGTCTTAGAGATAGATTTCCACCTTATGCAAACAATGGAGTTCTAGTAAAGTTAACAAAGCTAGTCTGGTACACACAGGATGAGACACTGATCACAAGGGTGCATTTGGATCACACGAAAAAAAATATTTACTTGGAACAAAAACCTAATCACTGCTTAGTAAGGCTTAGTAAGTAGAGTTCACAGCAAGCATTATCACAAATCAAACTTACACAGCTGCACCTCTGTATCCATCTGGAACTGCACAAACTTGGCTCTTCTTCCTTTCTTCCATGCCCATTCTCAGATATCAGGGCCTGTCATATGGAATGCTTTTTTTTTCCCTTGAATCCTTGGATTGCAGCTGCAACTGTGGCCATCATTGTTCATTTACTTTACTGTTGTTCAGTTACGTTATTGTGATACCATGATTGTTTTTACATAAGAAATTTGGAAAGATGTTATGATTTTATGCTAAGAAATATGAAGAGAATACCTGAACATAGGCAGAAGGTCACTGTGGACTGGGAACAGGGCATGTGTAAATGCTCTTTCATTTGGAAAAAGCATTTATTATATTTAACAAAAGAATAGTGAAGAGCATTGAGCTGGAACAAGCTGTCAAGATGGTGTTTGGCTAAAGGGCATAAGAGTAGAAGCTGCAGGACAAAATCCATGCTTCAGTACCTCAAGTACTTACCCTATTACTCAGCCATGCCTTCCCCAAGGTTTTCCCCTTTCAATATTACAGTTACTATTTAATCCCTGGTATAATACTTCAGTCCTATATGTTGACTTCAGTTAAAAGGCCCCAACATTACAGATCTATATGCAGAATCAAGAATGTAGAAAGAAACTTGAAAAGAAAAAAAGAAGCAAAATTAATTGTTTACATTGCATTTTTAAACTAAACTATTTTAAAACTGCTTATAGTTTCTGTTCACTCTATTCTATAGAAGAGTAATTATGTACAAGGCTGTTATTAAGGATGTGTCACCAGATACCTGACACTGTTGGGTGATCTGCTTCCATGAGAGCTATGTAGTTATTTTTCAATTCAAATTTTCAGCTGATATAAGGAGAATACGATTCTTTCAATTTGTGAGCGCTTTTTTTCTACTGAGAATCTGCCTTTTAAAACTTCTTTCCATACAGCACATATTAGCAAATTAAAGCTTGCCAGTATCTTTCCGTTAGTTCATCAAAAGCAAGGAGATTTCACTCTGATGATTCACCTATTTGGCATTAAAACTACATATTGTTCTTTTCAGGAAGTTTGTCCTCTACAGGATATTTGTAATGCAGTAACTAAGGTCATGAGCTCATAGATTCCAATATACTATTTTGCAAAAGGAAAACAGAGCACATTTGAATACTGATTGCAAAAAAAAAAAAGTGGAAGACAACCTCCCAACTTTCACAGGAAAATGAAAACAGAGCTTATTGCTCTTTAAAGATATGTAAGTTATAGAAGAGAATATTTTCTAATAACCCAGGTGATAAAAAAAAAAATCCAATTTTTAATTGGTAATATGAATGCAAGGTGTAGGAACAGTCTCCTTGCATCCTCTACACTTTCGTCTGAGACCATCATGAAGCTGTCTTTTCTTGGCTAATTTTATGCTGACCCACGTCTGGTTTTAAAGAACTTTTGGCCTTTGAACAGCAACATTTTAACTGTCTTTTTTCTGAAATTCTTCCCTTGAGGAGAAAGCAAATTTTCTCCTTTGCAAATAAATTCAGAGAATTTTTCAGCTGATCAACAATCACCAGAACCTCCTTAACACCTGCCCATGAAGAAATATGCCAAGTCACCTGAGGAGAGTAGGTCATGAAGTGGTTTTTTGCATTCCCCTTGAAGTCAGTCATTGGCTTAAAATGAGAACTAGTGGGAGAAGATTTTTGTCCAGTATGAGGAAAAAATCATGCACTCTTCTGATCAAATTCAAAGATAAATAGCCATATTATCATTATGTGATCCTTATGACACAGAAGCCTGGAACCCATGAAGAGGAATTCAACCAGCAAAGCAAGAAAAAAAAAAAATCACTTTTCCCAGGCAGTTCATTTCTACCTTTCAGAAATATAGATTCTGCATTCCCAGGTGTATACTATAATTTTCAGTAGACTTCATAAGTGATAAAAGATAGAAATAATGAACTCTATAACAAAATATGCTATCAAGAGATACATCATCAAAGTGACAGGATAAGCAGAAAATCAATCAGTTGATTTCTGACCCTGAAATACCATGAGCAATATTGAAGATAGGAACTACAAATTAGATCAGTTTTGTCCTTGCCTCCAAAAGATAGGCACAACTATGGTTAGGGATAATCGGTGATGTATTCTGGGCTTCACAAGAATCACCTTTATAAATGAGTTCAAAGCACTCCATTGACCCTTTTTCAAGAGGAACCAAATGAAGGGTCCTCCTTCAAAATGTTATGTGGTATAAAAGATCAAGAATATAAATTTTATTAAAGTATCTGTTATTAATGTCCAAAACTGTAGTGAATTCAAGCCACAGCAATAAAAAATCCTAAAGTTTTAATACAAAGAAAAATACAAGACCTTGTCATAGATTCATATTCCACCTGTCATAGTTATGATAATCACAGGAGCTAGTAGGCCGTTAGACTAAAAATAGACTTATCTCACAGGTTTGTTACTATATTACAGAAAAGCGGTAGTCAAACTAAAAATATAAAATTTTGCATAATTGTGTATTTAGAGGCATTGAGAAGACCATATAATTTTTATTTTGGTCCTAAATTTTAGGAATAAATTGATTATTCATCTATTAACTATAGAGGTTTTGTGTACAAATTTTACATGTCACTTCGTATGTCCTTCCTTGACTTCAATTTCAAAAAGGCTTAGAAAACTACCACTTAAATTTGGTCCTTAAATTTGGGTACAGTTCTGCCCCCACTGTGACCTCTGTCTCTTCAATGATGCAGTCATCTGGACCACTGACCTCACATGGCCCAGAAAGCATTGACCCCTTTGTGCAGCAAGACAGCTCAGAAAAAGTGACCTTAAATAAGGCAAGGAAATAAAAATCCTGTAAAAATAGGTGTTTTCTTTTTTACACTCTATTTTTAGTTAACCAAGATTTTCTAAAGTTTTTATCTTGTTGTTAGCATTGCTACTCATTGGTATGATTTATGTAACATTGCTTGCTGTCACACAAAAATTAAACTGTTTCAAAAGAATCGTAGCTCATCAGAGGGCAAATCAAACATTTGTGCTCAGTAACTGATTGTCAGTTTGTTCCCAATGAAAGGAAATCTTTTCCAGTCTTAAATTGCTGCTCCGTGTGTCCTTACATAGCCTCAGCTACCTTCTTGACTACTTTTATTTTACATTTAGGGACACCTAGTGGCTCGTGTCTGACTTGCTCTGGAAAGCAGCAATGATTTTGCATTTCTGAATGAACTTCGTGCATTTCCAGATCTTACTCATCTATTAAACCATACCATAGGAAACAGTTCAGTTCACAAGAGAAATTACAAAACCACAGAACTGTATTTCATAGTACACATGAAATGTTTGAGACAACAAAATAATTTATCCCTTTTTTCATTCTTTTAGAAATTCATACCCAGAGAGTAAACATGTCTGGTTTTTTTTAGTACCATAGAAAGTGTTCCTTAATTATTTTTCCCCAGAAACCTCAATTTTATTCATCTTGTGCACTAGATTTAATACTTTGGTCTCTGTATCTTGTCCTAAGTATACATCTCAAATAGATGCCATTTTTCATTGTTCCATGTATGTTTGTACATACACCTTCCTTTGAACTTTTGATTTAATGGAATGCTTGAACCTAACCAGCTCTCTTGGTGTCAGTAATTTTGCTCTATATGTGAAAAAAGGTGGCAGAACAAATCCCCTACCAAAAAATTAGGTAGGGCTCAGTCATTCCTTCCTCTCCAATCTTAAATGAAAAAAAAACAAGTCCCTAAGCAAACAAGCAGTTTGAGTTTGACTACGGACACCCAATGACTACTTTTAATCTACATCAATTCTGTACCCATATTTTTAAGATCGTAGTCCTCTCTTCAGCCCACTTTAAAATATTTGTATTAAAATAAAGCCATGAAACCATAAAGAAAATGGGTTCCTGTATCGTTAAATAAATACACAGGAAGTGTTTAAATTAATATTTTAATATTTTATTAAGCAAGGAACACTTAGAAACAAATATATATAGTCTTATAGCATCAAGAATACTGGAAAAGGCGTGGTCATGATCCTTATAATGAGAATTTTTAAAATTGGAAAATGTTGTTTCAAAAATTCCCTTACATTTATCCCCCTTTCCACACTATTCCTCAGAGAAGCACAAAGAATGAATAATAAATCCATTTTATCCATACAATTTTGCAAGGCTAAAGTGTGAAGTGAGAAATTATCGCAAGGAAAAGCGCTCAAAAACATTTACAAGGAGGACAAAACAAGGAGGTAACTCCCATGAGCTCCAAATGCCGTTAAAATGCAATTCAGCAATAACAAGTCACGTTTTGCAGCACGAGCAGAAAGTAATTAGGGGTTTACCTTCCTCCTTCTTTGCACTTTGCTCCCTCTCGTGCCTAAAATTGAGTATGACAGTCCTTCGAAATTACAATAACCAAACCCGCACTTATTACTCATATTTTAAAATTAATAACATTTTGAAACGACTCCTTTGTCGGATCTAGTGTCTACAGTTTTATCATTTTCAGGGAATAACTCAAACAAAAACTACAGTTTATAAATACAATAAGAAAATTATTAAAATGTTGAATTCCATGTTACAGAACGCTGCTGAGCTTTATTTACACAATGTAACAAGTACAGGCTTATCTCAGCTTTTATCTGACAGCAATTTCTGAAATTAAATTTTTTCTCATAAAGGTTTGCTGATTTAATCAACAGCATTCTCCAGAAGTCTAGCCAATGGTGAACATACTCATAGCTTATCTTTGCAAAACAATACCTCCACTGACATGAAATGTGACATTTTTTCATCAATATTTCATCACATTACACATAAGATAATACAATAAATTCTCACTGCTTGACAACTCTCCCGTAATGCAATCTAAGCTAATGCGGTTTCATATTTCAGTATGTGACATCTGTCAACAATGTTGTTAACCACTAATTGCTCTTACTCATCTCAGAAACATGCCTTGATTGCTAATTGAGGCCAGATAAATATTTCAGTTTATTGAAATTGCTTTGCTGCCCATTCAGATAAATAGAAAAAAATCTTGAAAAGCAGATTAGGAGAAGAAAACCAGAGAAATTAATTATTGGATGATGATGACAATAAAAACAAGCCCAGTTTTCCACATTTGTATTGGATTTTTCCAAACTTTTAAAGTGCTTTTCATTAATAGTTGTCAAAGCTTTCCACAATGGAAGTGAATATAACTTTTATTAAATTAGAGATGGGAAAAATGAACCACTGATGGGCAAATTGGCTGCAGAGTGTTTCTCAAGTAGATGAACACTCAAGTCTGCAGTGCAACATTGCATTTCTGAATCAAGCAGCCGTTCATCAAGCCAAAATAAAACTTCTTCAACAAAAGAATCTGAAAAATACTTTCCAAAACAAAACTTCATTATATGCATTCTGTTACTTAGAATTATGTTTGGATAAAATGAGATGAAGTGGTGTGCAGACCAAAAATAAAGAACTAGAATAAGAATGCAAGCTTTCTGTAACAGCCTATGAATACAATGCCCAAGGAATACAACCAGCATGTGATGCCTGTAGCTGGGATTCAGAAAACTCACTTTGGGAAAGAAGTCTGACTTCCTTCAGAAGAAATTTTTCCCACGCCCTCACAGTTTCCTGTCTCCACTTTATGTACATATTCATCTCTGAACTGCCCCTGCCTGATGCTGATTCACTATGGATTTCAAATCTGGTAAACATCACAAGTTATACACAAAAGTTGAGCCAAGGTAATCCTCACAGTTTGTTTTCATATGCAAACCCAACAGGTATCATGGCAGGTTTGATGAGTCTGTTCATTCTCTCTTCCCACAATGCAGGCTCTTCCCAAGAGCCACTGCTACAAACAGGGAAATACAGAATACCTAATCTTTGCAATTTTATCTTCCTCTATGAATCTTGTCTTTGCCATGACATTTTTAACTTCATGTGTATGCGTGTTTTCAATTATGTAAAAAATATTAAAGTGATCACATGAAAAAATATTGAACATTTTTTTAAAAATGATTAAAGGAACAAATCTTTAACCTCATTGAATTACTTTTCCTGCTACTGCTATGGCGTATAGGGGATTTCTCAGTGACATAACAGCACCATTCAGTGATTCTCTTTGCTCAAGGAAATAATGAGATGGCTAAACCAGGGATATTGAGAAAGGGACACAGTATTTCACAGGAAAAAGAGTGAGAAACCTGAGTTCTGTAAATCTGATCATCATATCAACACTTTCAGAAAAAACATGCAAAATTTGCAATAATGATTTCAATGATTGGTTCACCCTCATACTCAACACAAGTCCAGTTTTTGGCATTATAACTAAAATCCTTGATCCTGTTCTTGAAACATGCTTCAAAATCTCCCTTTCTAGTTTCTTAAAAGCAATTACAATAGAGTTCCCAAACTCTCAACAATGTCACATTAAAATCGTGTGGTATCTATAAGTCATACAATTTTTTTTTTCAGAACCAAATGATTTTTTTTTAAAGAATAGTGGAATGTGAACAGTCCAATTTTCAGCAAAAGTCTTCTATTGATTGGCTGAAGGTGACCTGTAAGGAAGCTGCAGGGACTTTTGATGGGGTATGTCAAGACAAGACAAAGGGGAATGAAGGAAGATTTAGATTGGACATTAGAAATTCTTTTCTGTGAGGGTGGCAAAACACTGGAAGAGGCTGTGGATGCCCCACCCCTGAAAGGATTCAAGGCCCAGTTAAAAGGGGCTCTCAGCAACCTGGCCTAGTGGAAGGCATCCATGCTCTTGAACAGGGGCTTGGAACTAGAGGGTGCCTTCCAACCCCAACCATTCTAGGATTGTACAAAATACATTTCTATAGTATTAATGTGCACTACTTTTATGGAGTGAATTGTTTCCCAAAGCAACAAATGCTGTCCTGGGTTGAAGTATATTCTATCACCATCTTTATGAACTTGGTTGAAACCAAGTGAGGCAGTGGTCCCTGCCTGCCCCACTCTGGATTATCTTCTGTTAATGGGCCCATCAGCACCTTGCCACATGACTCACAGATAACCCCCTCCTGGACTATCTCCTGTTAATGGGCCCATCAGGCCTTATCACATGACTCACCATCCCATTGTGAGATGCTCCGCCCAGAAGGAGGAACCAAGCATTCCAGGCTGGATATAAGCTGAGACTCTGAACACCAGAGCGGGCCTTACCCACTGGATTCCCAGAGGACTCGAGCTACCAGACCTTTCTACCGGATCACTGCTTCAGGAAGACCACCTCATCTGGACTGCTTCCATCACCCTGATCAGGTTGTATTCTGACTCTGTCAGTGGTCTTTTGTATTATTGCATCTATTTTTATTTTACCTTTTTTTTCCTTTCTTCCTATTAAATTGTATCTCTGACTTGAAGCCTCTCATTTGTTTTCCTTTAAAACCACTACA
>VXBN01011499.1:0-25346 GCA_013397395.1 Sinosuthora webbiana
ACCTTGGAGGTCTTTTCCAGCATCAGGGATTCTGGGATCCCTTTGTCACTCAAAGTGTGAGATTCCACACAGATTTTTTTTGTCTATGTCAGCCATGGTTTCCATCTATAAAAAGGACCTGACAGCTGAGGGGTTTTTTATTTTGTGGTTGAAGCTTTGAAGTGCTACGCTGGAAAATGGGATTTGAGGTGTGTGGACACCCAGAGTATCCCCAGACTTCTCATGTGATCCAAACATGACATTTCTTCTTCTCTCCTTCATTTCCCCATCCATAAAGGAGTAGCGATAAGAGCTGTGTAAATATGTGACTACCTCAGAACCTGCCTGAAAAGCCAAGGAAGAAACAAGAACCTCATGGAATCATGGAATGGTTTGGGTTGGGAGGGATTTTAAACATCATCCATGTCACCCCTCTGCCATGGGCAGGGACACCTCCCACTGTCCCAGGCTGCTCCAAGCCCCAGTGTCCAACCTGGCCTTGGGCACTCACAGGGATCCAGGGGCAGCCACAGCAAATCTGGGAATTCCATTCCAGCCCCTTCCCACCCTTCCAGGGAACAATTCCTGCCCAATATCTAATCCAGACCTACTCTCAGTTTGAAGCCATCCCTGCTTGTCCTCCACATTTCAAGGAAGACTTTAATTATTGAAAACATTCTTCAGATGTTTCTTCTTGCACGTTTCTGGCTATTCCTGGGGGAATACAGGAGAGGAATTCCAGGTCTCTTTCAGGACAGACAAATCCAGGAGCAGCAGTGCCTTCCCGAGTGGAAGGAGGGCTTGCTGACAAGTCAAGGACCTCAAGTGTTGCACAGAGGAAATGAGATAATCTGCCTAAATCTGCATGCCTCGAGCCCGAGGATGTGGTTTCATCATCCCCTTCTCTTCCAAATGGAGAAGGGAGCATTTTGTCTCATCCCAAGCATTGCCACAGACCGATTGCCAGAAATGATGCTGGAGTGCTCAAAACACGGCTTGAGTCACTCTGGGACATCCTTTCCCTTGAAATCTGAGGAAGTTCACAGTCTCTGGTTTCGGATGTTCCCCTTCTCCAGTTTCACCTTCCCTGGAGGGGAGGCAAAAGCAGGAGGCTGTGAGGATTCGTTCAATTCCACGGTAAAAATAGGCCATGAGTGGCACCAAAGCACAAGTGGGACGGTGGCATTATTCCTGGACAGTATTTCCAGAAATAATCCCATGCAAGGAGGAAATTGGGCACATTCCTTTGCCTCCGTGGGGGGAACAGGCGTTTTGACCAGGATGCAAATCCTCCCCAGGGATGATTTCAGCTTCCCCAGGGATGATTTCAGCTTCCCCAGGCATGATTTCAGCTTCCCCAGGGAGAGAGAGCTGAGCTGGGATCCCTTGAGACTCTGTCCAGTCTCCCTTTAAACTCTACATTTTTAAGGCACAGCTCATCTCTCCTTAAAATTTATCTTTTTGGGAATCAGAGGAGGAACAGGACCCTGACAGGGTTCCTTCCCCCTCACTGACACACCCTCATGGGGGTTACTGAGGGATGGAGACCCCCACAAGGGCTTTAAATCCCACCCTGCCCAAATCCTACCCCCTCACTACAGTGAGTTCCTACTGATAAATCTATTTCCTATCCCAGTGGGACCGTGGCTGTGTCAAAAGAGGGGAAAAAACACAGTTTGGAAACAAAATTGAGCCTCAGATTTGGAGAATAGGCCCTTTCCTTTCACAGTCCATGATGTGACCTTAGAGCCCTAAACAGAGCTTAGAAAAAGGAGAGAGAGGGACGTTTTGTAGGGCAGAGAGTGACAGGAAAAGGGGGAATGGTTTTAAACTGAAGGAGGAAGGGTTAAATGGGATCTCGGGCAGGAATTGTTCCCTGGGAGGGTGGGCAGGCCCTGGAATAGAATTCCCAGATTTGCTGTGGCTGCCTCTGGATCCCTGGCAGTGCCCAAGGCCAGGTTGGACATTGGGGACAGTGGGAGGTGTCCCTGCCCATGGCAGGGGTGGCACTAGATGGGCTTTAAGGTCCCTCCTCAACCCAAACCATTCTGGGAATTCTATGATTCCATGCCACATCCCTCCATCCTGCAGCCACTCCTGCCCTAAAGGAGAAACACTCTGCACCCCTTGTTGTTCCCAGTCCCATCAGGGATCTTGGACAGCAATGGAAAGAGAAGAGTTTCAGGAATACTGGGGAGAAGGGGGAGTCAATGCATTGCTTACAAATAGATCTGTTAAACTGAAAACAAGCTCAAATATGGAAAATTCCAAGTCTCTTTTGAAATGTGGCAGGACAAGGAGGAATGCCTTCAAACTGAAAAAGAGCTGGTCTGGATTAGATATTGGGACAAAATTCCTCCCTGGGAGGGTGGGCAGGCCCTGGAATAGAATTCCCAGATTTGCTGTGGCTGCCCCTGGATCCCTGGCAGTGCCCAAGGCCAGCTTGGACACTGGGGACAGTGGGGGGTGTCCCTGCCCATGGAACTGGAGGAGCTTCGAGGTCCTCCCCAACCCAAACCACTCTGGGATTCTTTATGAAACCATGAACCAACCCTGTTTCTAAATCACACTAAGGATCAAAGGGTCACATCCTCTAAAATTGATGCCATATTCCTTCTAAAATTGGTGTTTGGCTATAAACATGCAAAAATGCTGATGATAAGGAATAATTTATATCTCTAAAATAATGCAATTCATACAAAAATGCAGATATATAATGATACAATAACAGGATAATAAGAAAACACAACAAAACCACCAGCACTGTGAACTGTTGGCTCTCTCAAAACACGATTTGAATTCAGCAACAATTAAAACATCTAATTTTGACCCATTCAGCTTTCCTTGATGGATATTTCCTGTCCAAATCCACTAAGCACCCCCTGAACTGGAGCAAGCACTGGGAAACCTTTCAACTTCCCAGTCAGGACCTCCCAAAATTGGGACTTGGGAGCTGTGGAGCCAAATCTGACACCTCCAGCCTGGGAACAGCCTCTCGCCCTGTACCTGATGACAAGTGACACAAATTCCCTGGTTTTCCTGTTTCTCCCACAACACAGGATAAATCCACAGGTAGCCAAGATTATTTTCACCAAGTTAATCCTCAGGGGTGCAGGAAAATCTTGATCTCAAACTCATGACTCTTCCTACACCTCTGCAAATCTTGTAGTTCTGCAGATGAAAAAAAGTCTTCACTCCGATATTAATTTCCAGGAAAATGAAAATCTTTCCTGTTTCTGCTCAGGATTACAAAATCACACTTTGGAAGTGTTTCCATCTCGGGGTCCCTGCTTTTGCAGGCTTTATATCAGTCACAATCTTTCACCAAAAAAAAAATAGAGAGAATTTGCAGACATCCAAGCTGTTTCTGTTTCCCAAAGGATTTTTGTTCCTGTTTTATTTAATGAGAACATGGAGAAAACAGTGGCTGAGGAGCTGATTTGTCTCTCTCATCACCAAACCTGAGTGGCAGCAAAGCACAGGGCATCCCAAAACTCCCACTGATCCTTTCTCATCCTCTGTTTCCCACCCAGACGTTGGATTTAAGCTGAATTTCCCCACAGAGGTGGCAGAAGTGCTTCCACATTTGTAGGGAATGAGGAGATCCATGAGCAGCTCCAACATTCCCTAAGTCCTGTTGAGGAAATTGGTTTTGTTTTGCAACGGGGACAGAGCAAACCACCTGTTCAGGAGATCCCCTAATCTGCAATCCCTGTCTGTCCATGTGCTTGGGATGAACTGAAAATCAGGATTATTCATCATGACAGGGCAGTCACCGGATCACCCAGACATGGGACAATCCACAAGAAAAACAGGACAAATTCTGGCAAAAGGAGCCTTCAGGGATATGAAGTCCACGCTCCAGTTCTGCTCACGCAGACTTTGGATTTCACTGCAGGTAAATATTCCAGCAGGGATCTCCAGAGGCAGGGAAATGTTTCCCAAACACAGGAGAACTCAGGACTCTTTTTTTTTGGAGCAGATTTCCAATCCCTTTGCACGACACAGTCTTGTTTTCAATGAAGAGAGGGAATAGGCTCTAACAGGAAAAGGAAGCACACAAGGTTTTGACATGGATAACCCAATAAAATCGTGGAATATCTTGAAGTTGGGAAGGTTTCATAAGGATAATCAAGGCCAATTTCAATTATCATAACATTGCTTTTGAGCAACTACCAGCTAAGAGGAAATTATTGCACAAAAAAATCTGCAAGTAATGGAGAGCTTTAAAACCATCTTCACTAATTTGCAAATATTTCATAAACCAAACCAGCTTTGGGCAGAGGATAAAATCTGGAACCTGAAACATGCAGGGGAAAAAAAAATAGGGAAGAAGCATTGCTGAAATCCAACCTGAGAGCAGGACAGAAAATGGAAAGTGTTGGGTTGTTTTTTGGTCTGGCTGGGAATTGGTGTCCGTGGGGAAGGAGTGGCTGAGTGAGCTCCCATCACCTGGAGTCCTGCATCCAACTCTGCATCCCAGCACAGGGAGGACGTGGAGCTGCTGGAGAGAGCCCAGAGGAGGCTCCAGGATGGGCAGAGGGATGGAGCAGCTCTGCTGGGAGGAAAGGCTGGCACAGCTGGGATTGTTCAGCCTGGACAGGAGAAGCTTTGGGCTGAGCTCAGGGTGGCCTTGCAGGGCCTGAAGGAGCCCCAGGAAACCTGGAGAGAGACAATTCCCAAGGGCTGCAGGGACAGGACACAGGGAATGGCTTCAAACTGAGAAATGACAAGTTGAGGTGGGATGTTGGGAAAAAATCCTTCCCTGGGAGGGTGGGCAGGCCCTGGAATAGAATTCCCAGATTTGCTGTGGCTGCCCCTGGATCCCTGGCAGTGCCCAAGGCCAGGTTGGACATTGGGGCTTGGAGCAGCCTGGGACAGTGGGAGGTGTCCCTGCCCATGGCAGGGGTTGGAACTGGATCTTTAATTCCCTTCCAACCCAGGCCCTTCCACAATTCCATTATTTTTTCTCCCTCCCTAGATATGGACCCCCCACAGCCTTTCCCATCCAACCCCCTGGGCTATGCTGGGTTCCCCACAGCAGCCATGGGTCCTGACCTTTGGACAGGGAATAAAAGATTGAATCAAGGAATCCCAGAGGGAGCTGAGCCTTGAAAAGTTGAGAAAAGAGCAAAAGGAAGCAGAGCTGAAACTCCAGAGACCCAACAAAAGAGAGGAGCCCCTCCAACCCTGGATACCTTGGAGGAGGGAATCTTGGAGCCTAAAGGATCCATCCCAAAATGGACTGTCCAGCCAAGTGGGTATTAAACCTGAGACTTCCCTCGTGCCTCCATCTTTTTTATGCCAAAAAAATCCCAGCTATTTAGAAAAACATGTTTTTGTGGAATTTTCAGGCATTTCCTCTTAAAAAAAAAAAAAATGCTGCTGTTTCCTAAAGTCCCAAAGCTTTATTTTTACATTTCGAGGGCTCTCCCCTCACAGATCCACGCACAGAAATATTTTGTGAATTAATATCAGAATTAAGCAGGGTGTAGCTGGACAGATGAGAAGCTTTTCAACTCCAGAGTGATTTTGCACTCCTGATTTTAATTAGAACTTAAGTTCAGATGGAAAGCAATCCTTTGTTGCCATGCACTGCTTCAGGACTTCCTTGTGAGTCCATAAGAAATTCCAGACTTTCCTGGGGTTAATCCATTCTCCCCAAGAAATCCTGACCAGGATTAAGGCTGGGCCACACGAGCTCTGTCTCAAACTTGGATGAGAACAGTGAAGGCCACAAGAAGATGTTCCCATCTCCAGTTTCAC
Organism: Sinosuthora webbiana; assembly: GCA_013397395.1. Lineage (NCBI taxonomy): Eukaryota > Metazoa > Chordata > Aves > Passeriformes > Sylviidae > Sinosuthora > Sinosuthora webbiana. The sequence goes on from VXBN01011499.1 coordinate 5,746, forward strand.
CCGTTCCATGGATTTCCTCCTTCCTGGCTCCATCCACGCCGGATCCCATCCCGCGGATTCTCCAGCCGGGGCACGGGGGATTTTCTAAGTCAGCTTATCATCAGTTTAGCACCACGTTGCAAAATCAGGGGCCTCGTTTTTCTGTGAAACTCAAGAAAGTGCCTTTCATTTTCTGAAATTGTCCCTCCTTGCCTTCATTTCCTGTCTCCCCCAGAGCCCTGCCTGGTTTGTTTGCTTTTCAGTGATGAGGGGAAAGGAGTGGGAACAGAAGGGAGTTTATTTCTATTTATTTGGTTTGATTTGATGATGTTTCCACGATTAAGAAATTTCTTCTTTCCTGTTGAAGAGGCAGCAATGAAAACTGCCTGATTCGAGGAAGTCCAAGGCAAAACAACACAAAAAAATCAGAATATTCATTTCCCTGGATGACTGTTTAAAAAAAAAAAAAAAAGATAATGGAGCACCAAAGTGGTTTTGATGAGGGGAGGATTCTGTGGAGTAAAGGAATGACAGAAGTCAGGGGGTGCACGAATCTTCCAAAGTTTTATTAATAAATTACACACTTGGAAATTGATATAAATTAATCCCTGATCTCCTCCTATAAAAGCACATGGCAGTGGGATTGGATAAGGGGGAAATGTGAAAGGGAAAAGATGGATTAAAGAGGGTGAGAGGAAGGCAGGAAGGGAAAAGAAAAAAGAAGAAAAAAGAAGAAAAAAGAAGAAAAAAAAAAAAAGAAAAAAAAGAAAAAAAAAAAAAAAAAAAAAAAAAAAAAAAAGAAGAAAAAAAAAAAGTATCTCCAGCTCCAGCTCACGTCTTGATTCAGTTGATGGAGTTTCCAGAGATTTCCAGGCTTCTCCACGTGCTTAAAAAATGAAATGTCTTTACTCCTCTGAGACCTGACCATGATCTGCTTCTCTCCCAGCCCTCAGAGGGATCCCCTCCACCTTCCCAAGAAATCTTTTCAGCTCCATTTATGGTTTTTATCTCCTTGCCTTCAGAAACGAAACACCAGAAGGAATCTCCTCTCCTGTCTGGACTCGCTGCTTGGCGTTGGGACAGCCCGGGCTGATCCCAAATGTCAGAATTAACACTTTTCTATCGTTTTATACACCAAGAGGACAGAATTCTCAGCTGGAGGATGAACTCAACCAACAGCAGCGTTCCCACTGTGGTGTCCCTTGGGGAATGCCGCTCCTGGCTTGTGGGAAATGGGAATGAGGGGGGGGATATTGCCTTAAACCTGACCACTCTTTGACAAGCTGAGCCTACACTTAACAGAAGCTTGGTAAGTGCAGGCCCCATTACCTCCGGGGGTAATGGCAGCTGAGATTGATCTATTGTGAGCCCTACAAATTTGAACAGTTACACTAAATGCTATTAAAATGTATGGAACCTCTTTGTCTTCAATTATTAAATGGAGTAATTTATGAAACCCAATCTCAATAACCTCACTGTCCTACTGGCCATCCCCCCGCTGAAAGGAAGAGTAAATGTAGAGAACATTGCTATCGATCCCTCCTGCAGGGAGGGGGGAAAGAAAAAAAAAAATTTAAAAAAAAAAAAAAAAAAGAGAGAGGATCAGACCTGTTAACCCTTCCCTGCAGGAGAAAGTGGTTCACTGGTGGTTTTCTTTCCACCCCCAGAGGTCGTGTCCTTCTTTCATTTCTGGGGTCGGGTTTCAGTCTGACAAGTGGTAATTGATTCCGCCGCTGGTTAGGCTGGGGGTAAGTGGGGGGATGAAGTTTCAGTGAAAACAAATAGCACTTCACAGGTCTGACCTTTCCTCTTTAAGCTTTTGTTGTGGTTTACTTGGGATGTGCAGCTTAAAGACTCTAAACCAGCGGTGTCTAGCTCGGGAAGTTTCACTTTTGGCCCGGAGTTGAAGCTGGATTTTGGCTCTGCGGGCTCTCTCGGGGGCTTTTTCCATCTTCTTTCCCATGATTTTGCATTAAGACACGGGGTGGGGGACGTGGTCCAGCAGCAGCTGGGACATCCTGCCAGCAGCCAGTCGGTGTCCGGTGGGGCTGTTAGGAGACAAAAATAAATATTAAAAATATAAAGGCAGCCACTGCTGCTCAAACCGAGCAGGTGGCAAACCTGCCGCTTCTTTTTGGGTGCTCCCTCCTTTTACAGACCCAAGCAGCTAAATCACATCTTTAATTGTCGTCTTCTTCACGTTCCCGATTGAGCCCGGGCACTTTTGCAATAGCTCCAGAGCTCGTCCCTGGATTGCAGCACAGCGATTTTCAGCTAATGAGAACCACTCCGATTCAACCAGGGGAAAAAAAAACCACGTTGACCTGGGTGAGAATCTTCATCCTCGTCTAGAAGGGAAAGGAAAATATCCTCAGGGGCTCTGTCCCAACGCTTCCAGTCAGGGGAGGACGTTTCTCCGGAGGAAGCCTCTTTATTTACAAACAAGTTGTTTTTGCCAAAGTCAGCCTCGGTCTTTAAGGTGTTCTCAGAGGGAGCCCAAAATGTTGCAAGCCCCGTGGTGTTGCCAACGGTTGCAAGGGGAAAGGTTTAATGGGGGTTTTTGGGGGTTATTTTATGTTCCTCTCGAATTTCTGAGGGAGAAACCTGATGGTTCTTCTCTGCCACCTGCAAGGAATGGTCTTCAGCTGAAGGAGGGCTGGGATGGATGGGATATTGGGAAGGAATTCCTCCCTGGGAGGGTGGGGAGGGGCTGGGATGGAATTCCCAGATTTGCTGTGGCTGCCCCTGGATCCCTGGCAGTGCCCGAGGCCAGGTTGGACACTGGGGCTTGGAGCAGCCTGGGACGGTGGAAGTTCTCCCAGTGATGTTCTTTGAGATCCCTCCCAACCCAAACCATCCCACGATTCCATAATTCTCTGGTTCTACAGATCCCTGCCCTTTAATCTGGACAAAGCCACTCCACTCACATCAGAACATTCCCGCGTTGTGCAGTCGGGGCATTAACTTTTATTTTTAGATCTATATTTAAAATGCATTGGAGAAACCGTGCCAGCAACGTGGACGCCCAGTGAAACCCAAAGGATGAGGGATAATGACAAGGACCTTAAATCACAAAATAATCCAAATTGAGCGTCCAGAGGTGCCAGGGATCTCTTAGGCTAATAAAATCTGTCACACTGTATGAATCCTTCCCATTTTGAAGGAAAGGGAACAAAAGGACATCCTGGAAAGGATAATCATAATTGCTCAGGTCAAATGCTGATTTATTTTAGCGCAGACAGGAAATATTTAAGCGTTTGCTCTAGCAGCCATGCATGCCATGAGCTGTATTTTGTTTAAAACAAGCAGCACGAGTTTTCCATCTCGATAAAAGAGGAATTTAATTGGCTTGCTAAAATAAAACAAGACAAACAAAAGCAAACAGATGTAATAGAAAACATCTCCGAAGAGGAAATTCATGTTGCAAAAAACCTCTTGGCTAATCATAAAGTGATGCAGCTTTGAAAGGAAATACTTTGATTGCGTTTTGACTCCTCTGAGAAGTCAGATATTTGGAAATACCCAGGAATTTTTGAGAAATATTTCCTGCTGTGCACATAAAAACAAATTGCACACGCAGAAAGTCGGGCCTGATTCTTATCTTTAATTTCAGTTTGGGACTCAGGTGAACCACCTGAAGGGTAACTTCACGTGGGAAGGTGGGGACATTTCTGATTTTTGTGGATGGTCTTCAGTGCTGTTTCCCTACTTCCCTGTAAAACCACCTTGAAAACGGTGCAAAAATGTCAGAACTCAAGTTCAGCTGCTTGCTTAAAATAGGGGCAGTGTGTATGTTAATGATGTTTTTCTGTAGAATCAAAAATCATGGAATGGTTGGGTTGGAAGAGACCTTAAAGATCATCCAGTTCCACCTTCCACTGTCCCAGGCTGCTCCAAGCCCCAGTGTCCAACCTGGCCTTGGACACTGCCAGGGATCCAGGGGCAGCCACAGCAAATCTGGGAATTCCATCCCAGCCCCTCACCACCCTGCCAGGAAAGAATTCCTGCCCAACATCCCATCCAGCCCTGCCCTCTGGCACTGGGAAGCCATTCCCTGTGTCCTGTCCCTCCAGCCCTTGGGAATTGTCTCTCTCCAGGTTTTTTGTCATGTCTTTCAGGCCCTGCAAAGCCACACAATGAGGTCAAACCAAAGTTTCTCTTCTCCAGAGAATCCCAATCCTCCCAGCCTTTCCTCACAACAAGAGTTATAAACTTGATGTTTTTTCCTCATTTTCCTTAAAATTAAGGGAAAAAAAAAGTACATTCAGCATCCTCTCGCCAGCTCAAATCAGCAGCAAAGTGATGCCTGTGACCATGTCCTGTGAATTCCTGTTGGTTTTATCTTTTCTTCGTGTTAGAGCCGGGATTAACACACAGGAGTTGCAGTTTCATGTTCAGACTCAGTGTTTATTAATTCTTATCTTTATTAGTCTCACAAGTTGTGAGCTCTGACAAACAAGGTAGAAAATGGAGATGTCTCTGACTCTTTCCGAGGTTATTTAAGGACTATTTACCCAGTAACAAAATGACACCTGTATTATTTATATTTTAACCCAATAATTGACCACACCAGGTCTGCAGTGGGGGCCTTTATCACCCAATTAGAAAAAAACACCCAAAACCAAGAAGAAGAAGGTGAAGAAGAAGGGCCTAGGCAATAAATCCTCCATCTTGCCCCATAAATATTACTATATTCTAAAACCTTAAATTCTAAGTTTTTCACCCTGTGACATCACACACTTCTATTCAAACCCCACACCCACAACCCCAGTGCTGTCACTCAATTTTGGGAGCCTCTTCCACCGCCTCAAGTCAAAAGTTTGCTTGAGGGTCGCTGCCTGTCGGCACAAAAAGCCTGAAATCCTCCTTTTCCAGAATTCCAAACAAGTTCCCTTGGTCTGACACGAATTTTGGTGAGCCAAATGGAAGTGCAGGCAGGCAGAGAGGAATAAAGGAGGGAATTCAAACATTCCCTGGGTTTTTTCATTAATATTTGCCGGCTCCTCCCTCCCCTTCACACTTGAGGGGAAGCAGCGAGGGCCGTGTGAAGTGGGATAGGTGTTGATGTAGCCTGCAGCCAACTGGCTGAGGAAACGCGGCATGGGGTGGAAAATCAGCAAGAAAACTTGGAAAAAAGGAAAAGCTCTCCAGCTACTGAATCCCGTCCCTCTGTTTATACACACCAGCAACATCAATTGTGTTGTTTTCCCTCTTTTTTTAGAGAAGTCTGTCAATAGACAAAGAAATAAAAGTAAATTTGCCAAATGAGCTGGCATGGGCCACACTCCTGAGGAGAAATGTGAGAAAATAAACTATCAGGTGATGCCTTGTCCTTGTTGGCACTGATATAGTCAGGGTGGGAATGTCTTGGCTGACAAATCCATGATTATAAAGCTACTGAATCCCAACCCTCTGTTTATACACACCAGCAACATCAATTGTGTTGTTTTCCCTCTTTTTTTAGAGAAGTCTGTCAATAGACAAAGAAATAAAAGCAAAAATTGCCAAATGAGCTGGCATGGGCCATGTTCCTGAGGAGAAACGTAAGAAAATAAACTATCAGGTGATGCCTTGGCACTGATATACTCAGGGTGGGAATGTCTTGCCTGACAAATCTGTGAGTTTAAGCTACTGAATCCCATCCCTCTTTTAATACACACCAGCAACACCAATTATGCTGTTTTCCCCTCCTTTTTTAGGGAAGTCTGTCAATAGACAAAGAAATAAAAGCAAAAATTGCCAAATGAGCTGGCATGGGCCATGTTCCTGAGGAGAAACGTAAGAAAATAAACTATCAGGTGATGCCTTCTCCTTGTTGGCACTGATATACTCAGGGTGGGAATGTCTTGGCTGACAAATCCATGATTACCCCACTACTCAGCTGCTGGAATAACATCCCTGAGTCACATCCCAGCCAGCCCCAGGCTCTGCTGGGGTGACACTGAAGCCTGTCCTCGTCACTTTGTGAATATTTGTGGCCATTTCCAGCGCCCTCCTTCCCTAAAATCATGGAAAACTGAGGGGAAAGCACAGTGTGGAATGTTCAGGTGGATTTCTGACACCCCCAAAACCTCTCCTTGCCTTCACATCTGCCCTGATGGTGGGAGCAGGTTCTGCCTCCCTCAGGGCCTGACAGGAGCAAGAAATCCGTCACAGCCCTTCCCATAAATTCTCAGCAGCTTTTTGCCCTGCCAAAGCAAAGAAATTAAAAGCTGTGGCATGAGAGGGACGCAGAAAGAACCTGCCGGGAGAAGGGTAATTAATATTTTTAAATTAAAAACTGAAGGGTCGTTCGTCATCTTCAAAATTCAGGCTTAGCTGGGGTTTGCAGCTTTTCACCCCCAACACTTTCCCTGCTTTTGCCAGCCTCCAGCTCTTGGTGTTGGACAAAAACCCTGGATTGGCTGAAATCAAAAATCTTCCCCTTGTCTTTGGTGAATTCGTTGCTCTGTTTCAGACCTTAATTTTTATTTTTATTTCTATTTTTATTTCTATTTTTACTTTTAAATCTGTCAATCTGGAAGAGGAAAGTTAGCTGGGATTATGAATCCTGAGTGTTTCCTGCCGCTCCACGTGGGTGACAAAGGATGAGGGGGAAAAAGCCAGTTCTGTGGAGAACAGATAAAAAGAGAGTTTGTGTATCCTCTCAAACCCTCTTCCAAAGCTGTGTAAGTGGGATAAATAAGGGGAATAAATGGGATATTTTGCTCCTGAGCCTTCCCTCTTCCATATCCAGGAGGCTCAGGAAGGACAGGGACAAACCCACACGGCAAGAGAGGGGGAAAAAAAACCTCAAAAAACCCTCTGAGTGCAACCCCAATCTACCCTTCCACAGGTGGGTGGCCTGGGAAAAGCCTTTCCCTGACAGAAAACAGTGGGAAAAGGTGTTTAAAAAGTGACATTTGAGTGGGGGAAAGCAACTCTCACTCAGTAGAGCGTGACCCAGATCAGAAAAATATTCAGCTTTTACTCAGGAAATAAAATAAGAGGCCAGGACTTGAGTGATGAGTAATATCAATGTGAAGAAATCTTTCTGGGAGACAAAAACCTTCAATTTAACGTTTTGTTGGGTTCAGAACAATCCTGAAAAGCTGAATATTCATTTCTATCTTTGAGTGGAAGCTGAATTTTTTTTTTTTTTTTTTTTTCCAGGCTCTCCTGGGATTGTGAGATCTACGTAAGGAAGAGTTTTATAGAGAGGCACTTTGGGTAGCGCAGGACGCACTGCAGGAGCCCTGAAGGCAGGAAATAAACTGAAATAATAGAAATAATTGACAAAAAGAAGAGAGATTTTGGATGTTTTCATGCAAAACAAGAGCAGAGGATGCTGCACCGTGAGTGGAAGAAAAGAAAAAGAAAAGGAGGAGATCATCGTCTGCATTTAATTTTTTTTTACTTTTTGTCTCGAGGAGGAAAAGACAAAACGCTGGAAAACCTGAAGGATTCCAGACGATTTACCTCAAAAACCTTCAGTATGGAATCATGCTGTCCCTCTGCATCCAGCAAGAGAGCTTTGGGAGGTGAAATATCTTCTAAAGGAGCAGAATTATGCAGAAAATGAAGTTCTGTTGAGGGGTCTTAAAGCCCTGGACAAGGTTCATTTTCCAAGAGGCTTAATTTTGGGGGACGGATTTGGGAAGCTGGCATTTTCCTGCTTATAAATATCCTTGTTGCTCTGACTTTTGTTCTACTTCTGGGTCTTGCATCAGCTCCCATAGGGAAGGGACTGTCGTTTTTTTATATCCTTTTTTTTAACGTCCTTTTTTTAAATCCTTCTTTGATGTTTGTTCAGCATTTAATACCCCAGAATGGGGCATTTAATATCCCCAAAATCATTTAGGTTGGAAAAGGCCTCATTTAGGTTGCAAAAGGCCTCAAAAAATCAAGAGATTTGGCAAAGTAATTCCCAAATTCCATGAGATCCCCCAGCAAACCTGGGAATAAATCCAGCTGCCTGACACCTGAAGTGTCAGGGATCCCTAAATCATCGCTTCCACTCAGGAAAACAATTTTTGTCTTTTCCAAATCTGGCATTAACTGAAGGAAAAAAGTTCAGGGAGCCTTTTTTTTTTTTTTTTAATAAAGCAACAGTGGAAAAGCAGCATTGCCCTTGGTGAAGGGTGTGAACTCCTTCACTTCAGGGGAAAGGCTGGCAAAAAATGACATTTGCTCTGTGGCTCTTTGAAATTCTCCCCAAAACAGGCTCTAGCTTTAAGATTTATCACAAATCTCCACATTTTATTAATCTACAACTCCCAGCACTGCACTGCACTACAGTCTCATTTATTAAAAAGCTTTAGGTTGATAGGGTGGATAAAATTATTACTTAAATAAAATTTAATGTGGTAAAACCACTGTTTGCCGCCTGAAAACTCCTCCCTCGTTTTCACAACGTTCCTGCTTCTCATCACTAAAATTAACAGCTCAGCTTAATGACCCAAAGGAGGGGTTTTAATTTGGGAAAACTAAATGTGTCCAGCTCTTTACGTGGAAGTGGAAGAACATCATCCATGAGTGTCCCCTCTGCAGGGAATGGTCACAGGAAAGGGGGTGTGGGATGAATAATTTCAATTTCAGAGAAGTTGAGTGCCACATCCAAGAATTCCTTGGACACCTCCAGGGATGGGCACTCCAAGCCTCCCTGGGATGAATTATTTCAACCCAAACTCGTATTTTCACATTAAATCCCACATTTTCCCATTTTTTACTGATGTAAATGATTCCTCTCCCTCATCTTGGGCAGCCTCACTCTGAATTTGATGCTGTTGTACTTTTAGTTTCATTTCATCAGCGCCTGAGCTAACCATGAGTTGAATACTGAGATGGAAAATCAATGTGTTCTGACCCAAACCGGGCTGGAAACCTGGGAATTTCGGGAACAAGAGGGAATCACGCCAATCACCTTGCAAGCAACGAAGAGCATTGATCTCAGTTCAACAGCCAGATTTCATTTTTAATGGTTACTGAGGGCTGAGAGTGATGCTTGAGGTGTCATGGCTCACGTCACGGAGTTTTTGCAGGATACAAAGGTCTCCCTACCTTGATTCTCCAACATTTGGCTGCCACTTTGAGGAAAAACACTGAGGGAAAAAAACAGAAGGACCACTTTCTTCCTGGGAAAAAAAAATCAGCCTAGAGAAGAGAAGGTTGTGGAGCGACCTCACTGTGGCATTCCAGGACCTGAAGGAGTTGACAAAAAAGATGGAGAGAGACAATTTCCAAGGGCTGGAGGGACAGGACACAGGGAATGGCTCCAAAGTAGGATTTGATGGGATTTTGGGCAGGAATTGTTCCCTGAGTGGGTGGGGAGGGGCTGGGATGGAATTTCATGGCTGCCCCTGGATCCCTGGCAGTGCCCAAGGCCAGGTTGGACACTGGGGACAGTGGGAGGTGTCCCTGCCCATGGCAAGGGTGGCACTGGATGACCTTTCATGTCCCTTCCAACGCAATCATTCCATGATCCTAATTCAGATTGGAGGCCTGGATGGAGGCAGACCTGTACAGGATTTCAAAGTGGGTGCAGCAGCCAGAGCAGAACCAGAATTTTCCTGACTCGGGGCCACAGATAAACCCCCGGGGAATCTGAATTCCAGGGTGTTGGGGTGTAAAAGGAAGAGGAGAGTGGAGCAGTCACACCCCCAGCAAGGGGAACAACACAGGATTTGCCATAATTCACATCCCAGATTTGGCAGCTTCTGATTTCTCTGGTGTCAGACAGCCCTGGACAAGATGAGTATTTCAGAGAGAGGCCCCAAAGTCCTGAGTGCTGCTCTGTCTGCTTTTCTGCCACACAAACACCCCGAAAGGAGGTGAAAAGCCTGAAGATCTGTTAGCTACAACAAAGCTTCCATGATTTGCACATCCCAAAATTGTCTTTTTTAACTGTTTTTTTTTCCCCAGCTATCATATGAGGATATTGTAAGGCCTGATTTTCTCTTACCTGGACCCTGCTGGTTGTAACAAAATCTCACCATCGTGCTCCGCTGTCGTATTTGATAATTTACAGTTGGAGGAATAATGAAATGAATTTATAAATTATTATAAATTATAATAGATATAATAATAAATAAAAGAGCTGTCCCTCCTCCAGTCCCACAGTTAAAGCTGCAGAAAAGGCCAAAGTGACAGCGCAGGCCCAGCTGTGTTGTTGTCACGAATCCAAGGGGAAGCGTCCGTGATCCACCACAATCCATGGAAAGGTGGCAGTGATTCCTCTCCTCTCCTTTTCATCATGGCAAAGTTCACACACGACTGGAATCAGCAATGTTGAGGGGGAAAAAAACTTGCAGAAGAGCTGCTATAATTTAATTTTTTTGTTTATCCAGTCTAGCCTTGTTCTTGGAAAACACCGGGAGTCTTCCTGGGGCCTTAAGAGGGGTTTAATCGTGGCTTATTTAATTGTGATTAATCCCTCAGGGTTTTTCAACTTCTGATTTTATTTTTTTACGTCACTAAATTTAAGAGAACATCTTCTAAAATGCTATCCAAGGAATTCTATCCCTGGAAATGTCCAAGGCCAGGTTGGATGGGGTTTGGAGCAGCCTGGGACAGTGGAAGGTGTCCCTGCCCATGGCAGGGGTGGCACTGGATGATCTTTAAAGTCCCTTCCAACCTAAATTCTGGGGTTCTTTAATTCTGTATTCTCTACACTTTTTGTGGTGCCACCACTGATGTTTTCCCACACTCTGCTGTTAAATTCAGCTCCTTTATTTCTGGACACCTTCTGAAATCTCACTTGCTGACATCCACCAAAAATCTGCAAAGACCACAACATGAAATAAATTCTCTGAAATAAATGTGACTCCTTAAAATCTTCATCCACTCTTCTGGGGGAGGAAAAATTGCAGAGTGAGGGATGAAATGCAGGGGTTTGAGCTGAGATTAAAATTGGGGAATAATTCCCCAAAGCACCTCGGAAATCAGCAGAGGAGGCACCTCCCTGGAGGGCTGGGATATCTTTGGCTCTGTTCCTCTTCTGACCACACAGAGTTTGCAAAAAAATTCCTTCATCTCCATCACCCCAGAGTCCCCAAGGGAGAGAGGAGAGAGCCCAGAGAGGCTGGAGCAGGAATCACACACCGAGTGCTGCTCGTGACTCCTTCCACATGGAGCCCTTCCACGTCTCCAGCAGAACTTTACAGAGAGAGGAAACGTTCCCCAGCAAACAACATTTCCCACAGTTGTCTTTAATTGCTCCTGCCCTCTGGATAGGAGGTTTTATTTTTACTGGTGCCTTGATTGAAGCCGTGCTGGGAAAAAAAAAAAAAAAAAAATCTCGGCCCCGAATTGCCCAATCGAGCAAAAAAAGCAAGGAAATGAAATCCATGCAGAAGAGGCTATTCTTGTTCTGTTATTATTTTGGGTCGTTCCCACATCCCAGAGCACACTTTCCCATTAGCAGGGTCGGGGGAAAAACAGCTTTTAGCAGCTACTCCGTGGGCCCGGTGTTATTTTGTTTTGTTCCTGAATAGCAGAAAGGTGGGAGAAGGGGAAAAGCGGGTGAACTGAGAGGGAAATAAATCTGTTTGTGTCCTCTGCAGGAGGCAAATAAATTTTACAAGCTTTAGACGCAGGAGCAAAACATCTGCTCTCATTAAAGGTTAATTAGTGAAACAGGAAAGAGGAGACAGAGGGAGCAGAACATCCTGATTGTTCTTGGGATGCTTCCCTCAAACCTCCTGATGTTGTCCTGGCAAACTCCTGACGTTTGAAATCCCAGGAATCTGATGTGCACATCTACTCCTGGTTTCCCTGCAGGAATTTCTCCTTTTTTTCCCAAAGAAAATTGATTTTCTGAAGAAACTAATTGTTCTGCTCTTCTGGGGGTACATGAATGCAAAGGTAGAAATACAAAATAACGCTGAAATTCATTAAATCTGGATTTTATAACTTAATTTTCTTATGCATCTTCCTACATTTTACAGTGGCAAAGAGCTTTTATTCCCAACACTTCTGCTTCTTCCTCCTCATCCTGATCTCAGTCTCAGATGGAAGCAGGATGGAACTCCTGATTCCTTGTGATCCCAAGAAGATCACAAGAAACATTCTCCTGCTCTCCAGGAAATTCCAGGAAATTTTGGCCAGTTTTTGCAGAGGGAGGTAGAAATCCCTCCCCCTGCTCAAATCAAAAATCCTGTTGCCAAAAAAGCTCTTTTTTTCTGTATCCACAAGGAGAGCATTTCCCTGGATTTAGAGGGCCCAGGGAGAGGAGGCTTTCCAAGCAACAAAACCAGTTTTGGGTTTATAAACCTGAGATTCATCCACATTTCCTTCACACAGCTGAATTCCCCATCCTCATTTCAGGATCACGATCATCACTAAGAGCAGGAGGACGGAAAACGAAGAAGTTAAAAACTGGGCAAAAGGATGATTTGAGGTAGATTTTTTTCTGGATAAAAAAACAAACGTCTTTGACTTGCAGCCAGTTCAGCTGTTGTTCAGAGGGAATAAATCTCCTGATAACACCACAATTCCACTTTTTTTTAAAAGAAGAACTTCCAAATCCACAGCACGGCTTTATGAAAACTCTGTGCGCCCACAGCAAATTTTTCCCTTTTTTTTTTCTTTTTTTTTGATACAAAGTGACTTTTATTTATCCCCTCAATGCCTTATTTATAAAGGCCTCACAAAACAGCCATTCACCCACCGGTGACTCAGATTTTTTTGGGGGGACTTTCCTGCTGCTGCTCTGGGAATAACGTTTGTGCTACAAAATGTCTCGTTGGTGAAAGGCCATTTTCTGAGTGTCGCTGACCTTGGTGTGCTGGGAGGAGTGGGGAAACATCCCCGGAGCTCCTCCTTTTCTCTTGGAAAAGGAAAGGGGTGACAGTGGCAGCGTTTCATTAGCAGGTGACACTGATGGGGCTTCTTTTGATCAATCTTTTTTTTTTTTTCATGCTTTTGCGACCAACTTAATTTTCCAACTTGACGCTTTGCTTTCTCTAGAGTTGGAAATTTTAATTAAATAGAATTGGAAATCTTGGTTTTAGGGGGGTAAAGGAGGAGGGTTTTTCCCTGTTTTTGCACTGCCCAATCCATTGTGGGGGTGACAAATCCGTGAGGGTGATGTCACGATGCGAGCAACGGCACAACGTGAATACTTAAATTGATTAATTACCAAAAAAAAGAGGAAAATTTATCTGAATTACTTGGTTTGCCTCGCAGCTGAGATGGACAAAGAAGAATTTGAATTGTTTTTTGCCTTAAATAGGGAAAAAACCCTTTTTTTCTCCTCGAGGAATTGTTGTTTCTGGTGGGTGAGGAAGGTCTGATCCATGGATTTCCCCATCCTGAGGTGTCCAGGGAACATTGGATGTGGCTCTGAGCTGGGTGACGAGGTGGGGATCAGTCACAAGTTGGTCTCAATGACCTTGGAGGACTTTCCCAACCTCATGGATTCTGGAATTCCGTGATCTGGAGGTTGGGATGGAGGTGGTTCCTGCACATCCCATGTGTCCCTCTGAACACAGGGAATTCCTGTGTCACCACTGCTGTGACAGGGACACTCCCAGCTCCCCCCACCCTGCTCTGGGACGTTTGTGGTGGCTGCAGACCCTCCATCTGCTCCTTTCCCTCCCTGCTCCTTGTACCAGAAGAGAAAACAGCCTCAGAGATTTCCCTTCCAGGACTTCATTGGCTTTTCCACTCAGCGATGCCACTTTTCCTCTTCCCTTAAATATCTTGGCATTTACCCCCCTCTTAAAACCTTATCTCCTCTGACCCCTCGTGTTCTCTGCTGGAGGAAGAGCCTTAAAAAAAGGTGACAAAAACACTGAAACTAAAATCAGACATTTTTTGAAAGGCAACAATTTGCAAATCGTTTTCCCAACCAGAAGCTTCTCTCAGTGTTTCAATACCCAGAAGGACAAAAGAGGGTTGGGAATGTTTCCTGGCGTCAGCAACCACAGTTTCCAATCTGAACCTCCCCCTGGTGCAATTTGAGGCCGTTTCCTCTCATCCTTTCCCTTGGGAATAGGGACCCGACCTCCCCTCACTGCCCCCTCCTGTGAGGTTAAAAATAATCCAACTTTTAACTACTTTTGCCTCTCACACCTGACTGTAAGTCCCCCATACATTTCTCAGGTTTGTTTTTTTTTCATTTTTTTCACATCCTTCATGGTTGTTACTGAAAGTTGAGCACAGGAGAAGAGAAACCAAGTGGCTGAAAGGGTGCAAAGAGTAAAACAGAGCCCTGAAAAACATCTGCCAAACACAGATATCAACTAAACTGAAAAAGAGAAAGGAATTCTGCTCCCTGTTTCACTTCTCATATACACCAAATTTAAAATTCAGCACAGGCTGAAAAGTCTTGTTTATGTAGAATTCCAGAATGGATTGGGTTGGGAGGGACCTCATGGTGCCTTGGGAAGGCTGAGCTGGAACAGAGACTGGACAGAGCTGGAGAATAAAGCAGATATTTATTAAAAGGCCTTTAAGGACACACCTTGGGCAGGACAAGAGCCTGGCATGGGCTGCACCCAAGGTGGACCCAAAATGGACCCAAAATGGACCCAAAATGGTCACAAAATGGCTGACTGCTCACAAGATCTTACATTTTTATAAGTTTTGGTCCATTTGCACATTGGGGTTGAATTGTCCAATCCCAGCTGCAGGTGATGCAGTCCCATCCTTCTTGTTTTCTCTCCTCAGCCCACCCTTGTTTGTGCTTTGGGGCCTGAACACTTGTCCCAGCTGTCCTTGGTGTGCAGCAGGAAAAGGATTTGTTTTGTGTCCCTGCTGTGTGCAGAGCTGAGTGACACTGACTGTGAGCTCAGAGCTGCACCCCTGGGCACCACAGGACCTGAAAATATGAAAGCTGAAGCTCAAGGCATCAGAATTAGGAGCTAAACANACAGCAAATCTGGGAATTTTATTCCAGGGCCTGCCCACCCTCCCAGGAAACAATTCCTGCCCAAGATCCCATTTAACCTTTCCTCCTTCAGTTTAAAGCCATTCCCCCTCTCTGTCACTCTCTGCCCCTATAAAAAGTCTCTTTAAGCCCTGGAAGGGGCTCTGAGGTCTCCCCAGATCCTTCTCTTCTCCAGGCTGACCATCCCCACCTCTCCCAGCCTGGCTCCATAGGAGAACAAACAGCCACAGACCCCACTGGAGTTTGCTCTGGGAGCGGGAACCCCATGGGAAAAGTTCAAAAGAACACATTTATTTTTTTATGTTTTTTTTTTTTTTTCTGGCTGATCTGCTGCTGGTGGCCTGAACAATGTGCCCTTAAATCTGCCAGGGCTCCCTTGTGTTTCCATCAGCTTGTGTCCCATTGTCCATTCTCCGGTGTCATTCAGCCTTATAACGTCTGAACAAAACCAGGGCGGCAGGAGTGACACGTTGGGGCTGCTGGTGATTAACTGCCCTTGTCACCCCAGGGGAAGCAGAGATTGAGCTCAGGGAATTTCTTTAATTAATTTTAACCTCACTGGCTTGGGATCTGCATCTCCAAGCACCGTGGTTTGGAAGGGCAGAGCTGGGAGCCAAGGGTTGGTGTGGAAATATAAATTTATATATTTATATACGGGCACAGTGTTTTCTGGAAACTTCTTGGAGCCTTTTTCTTATTTCTCAGGAGAGCTGCTGACACCAGCACTGATCCTCTTCGTGCCTGCAGCTCTCTGGGGATGAGATTCCAGCCAGGAAATAGCCAGAGAAGCACCTCAACATGATATAGCTGCCTCAAAATAAGGTTTGGATGGCCCTGGCTGGGATGGCAAAATAAAATCCCAGGATCCCTGAGGTTGGAAAAGCTCTCCCAGCTCATGGAGTCCCAGCTGTGCCCACCTTGTCCCCAGCCCAGAGCTCTGAGTGTCCCCTCCAGGTGACACCTCCAGGGATGGGCACTCCAAAGCTCCCTGGGAAGCCCCTGCCAATGTTTAACAACCTTTTCCATGAAGAAATTCCTGCTGAATTCCTCCCTTTTCCCTGCCATACTCATTAATGCCAATCCAGCCTCTAGACATCTACACCAAGAACAGAATTCGCCCCAAGACATTTTGGAGGAATGATATTCAGCAACCTCCTTGAGGATGAAAACCAAAGGCAGTGATTTTGTCCCAGTGAACTTTGCAGCTTCTCCAAAAATGAACTTTCACAGCTGCAATTTTTGCCCTAAAACCATGAGCTGGTGATGCCTGAAGTTTTATCTTTGCTGTATTTCAGGTTCTGTGGTGCCCAGGGGTGCAGCTCTGAGCTCACAGTCAGTGTCCCTCAGCTCTGCACACAGCAGGGACACAAAACAAATCCTTTTCCTGCTGCACACCAAGGACAGCTGGGACAAGTGTTCAGGCCCCAAAGCACAAACAAGGGTGGGCTGAGGAGAGAAAACAACAAGGATGGGACTGCATCACCTGCAGCTGGGATTGGACAATTCAACCCCAACGTGCAAATGGACCAAAACTTATAAAACTGTGAGACGTCGTGACTGGTCAGCCATTTTGTGACCATTTTGGGTCCACTTTGGGTGCAGCCCTGGCCAGGCTCTTGTCCTGCCCAAGGTGGATCCTTAAAGGCCTTTTAATAAATATCTGCTTTATTCTCCAGCTCTGTCCAGTCTCTGTTCCAGGTCAGTTTTCTCAAGGGCATTACTGGAACATCAGAAGGAGCAGCCCAGGGAGGTTTGGAGTGCCCATCCCTGGAGCTACCCAAGGAATTCCTGGAGGTGGCACTCAGTGCTTTGGGCTGGGGACAAGGTGGGCATTGGTCACAGCTTGGCCTTGATGGCCTGGGAGGGCTTTTCCATCCTCAATAATTCCAGAATTCTGTGAGTTGCTTCTCCTTCCTCTTGTTTGGAAACAAGAGCTCCTCATTCCCAGGTCCCACGACACTTTCCAGGGGTGTCCAGGAAACAGAGTTTGACCCCTTTTTAAAGCCTGGTGCAGATCCCTGAGCTGCACAGAGAATTTGAGGAGGTGGCTGAGCACCAGGAGTGAGGTCAACGTGCACCTCCCCCCTCCAGCAGCAGGGTAACGAAGGGTAATGTTCGCTAATTCGTTAATTATGGAAGTTTTGCAGCTCAGTGCTCCATATTGACCAAATTGCCAGTTTGGCTCTGCACAATTACTGTCTGCCTTGATAAATACCCCTTTAATTGGCCGAGCTTGCGTGAGACGAACTTTTAAATCACGGCGTTTCCACACAATGCGGTGTGAAATTTCTTTCCTCCCTTTTTTTTTAATTTTTTTATTTTTTTTTTTTTTTTTTATTTCCCCTAGAAACGGGTCACAAAGGACTGCATTTAAGATATATTGCTATCTCCTTTTTTATTTTTTTTTTTTTTTAAGTGGAGTCAGAATGGCTGCGCCGAAAGCCGAAAGGCTGCCAGCGTTCGGTGCCAACACTTTGATCCATCCACATGGACTGGATATAGACATAAGAGCTTACTAAACAAACTGGACAGAGTCCCAGCGGGAACACTCAAAAATGTATTAATCAAAGTCAAGCGGCAGAGCAAATTGAACCAGTTCATTAATTATGAAAATTCTCTCGCCGAGTGACATGTTGTTAACTGTGTGAGGGCTTAACACGTTTGAAGCCGTGGGCTTCCCCTTCCCTACGTGCAAAATTTTGTCGGAAATTGGAGTTTTGGGGTTTTTTTTTTTTTTCCTTCCCCTTCTTTGGGTTTCTTACCGGGAGAGTCAGCAGCGTGGACACGGCACTCGCTGCAGGAAGAGACTTTGCAGAGGTCAGTGCTGAAAAGAGTCGAGGAAAAAATGGGATGGTCAAGGATTTTGAGGAGAAAACTCTTGAAGGAAAGGTTGGAAAAGATCTTCAGGGTCATCCAGCCCCACCAGCATCAGCCCAAAGCCTGTCCCCAAGGGCCACCTCCAGACTCCTCCTGAACACTCCCACAGACAGTGACTCCAAACCTCCCTGGGCAGCTCATCCCAAGGCCTGACCACTCTGCCAGGGGAAAAAAAAACTTTTAATCTCTAATCTGAACCTAATTAGAGGATTTATCTGGTCACCTTTTACCTCTTAAATCAAGACCAGAAACCCACAGGTGCCCACAACACCCATCCACGTTGTTTTTCCTTGCTCCCAACAATGGATGTGTTGCCTCCAGATTAAAACCTGAGAGAAAAAAATATTTTTAAGGTGTCTTTTGCTGAATAAGGTCTCAGACCAAATGACAAGAGACAGCCTGAGATTGCCAGCAAAGCTGATTTATTTACAGCTCCTTTAGGAAAGGGGAGCAAGGTGAGTGGGAATTATCAAGTGCTGGGGAGGAATATTGGGTTTGGGATGCTGGGATCACTTATGGATGCTGTAATCATCAGCCCTGTAATATTGAGATTTCCTCACCTCCTGGTTTTTTTAGCACTTCTGTAAATCACAGATTTTAGGGGGAAAAAAAATAAGGAATTTAATTTATTTAAATTATCATAAAGGAATTTATTTAAATTATCATAAAGGAGTTTAATTTATTTAAAAAAACAACGAGTTTTTTTGGTTTTGGTTTGGGGTTTTTTTTGTTTTTTTGGTGGTTTTTTGGGTGTTTTTTTTGGTTTTTTGTTTTGTTCTTTTTAGGAAAAAAGAGAATGTGGTTTCGGAGCTTTTTGCTTTTCGGAGTGACTTAAATAAAGACATTTCTAGTGCAGGAAAGAAGAGAAAAACCTCAATTCCAGCCTTCCAGAAGGTGGACATGAGGCAGCCATTTGGGATTCCTCTGTAATCAATAAGGACAGGCAGGTCCCAGGTGGATTCACCCTCCCAATCCCACTCACCTCCCCTGGAATGGGATGAATCCAGAGCCAGGGAGGATGAGCTGCTGCCTGAGATTTAAGGCCTGAACCTCGAGGCAACCCGAGTTTTCCAGGAGGATTTTCACCCCCGGTGAATATTCACACGATGTCAAACTATCCCCAAAGCATTCGACAGCATTTGAGCAAAGGATGTGGGCATTCGAACTTTGCTCCTATAGTTCATCCAAAATTACTTCCATAAATTCTTTACCCCACAGTGACTGATTTTTAAAAATTGTTCTGACATTTTCCTGATTTTTTTTTTTTTTTTTTAGTCTCAATCTCCATATTTAAATTAAATTTAAGGCTGAGAGCTCAACGTTTGGGGTGAAATTAAATTCATTTTTTGGACAGTGTGGTTGATTAATTATTATCCACTGAAAGCCTCCACGGATTTCAATGTCACTCCTCTGCAAAGTGAAGGTATGGGAGATATTCCAAGAAAAAGGCACGTCCAGGAGTTAAATAAAAACTGTTTGTCACCTGTAAATTCAGTATTAGGGGAGTTGCCAAACAGGAGGCTGAGCTTTGCTTAGACATGGACTGAGATCCTGAGCTTTGACTGGGATTTAAGGGTTTTTATTCTGGGAATAACTTGATTTTATCCCTACAGGTGTCTGGTCAGGGAAAGGTGATCATCTTTTTGCTTTCCCTAAGGAACAGTCAGATGAAAAATGATTTTTTTTTAATGTGCTCATTCCCATTATCCCCAAATCCACCCCAAACACACGGTATTCCTATAAAATCCTTTTTCCTTTTTTTTTTTTTTAACAGCAGCAATCAGGAATTAAAGAGACTTCTCAGCATATTTAATTTTTTATATATTTAATATTATTATAGTTTATTGTTCTCTATATATTATATTATATTATATTA